>FQSS02000197.1:0-48538 GCA_900128795.2 Malbranchea cinnamomea
TTGTTAAGCCTGTTCTGACAAGCCCGGGCTCATAACCTATAAAAGGTAAAAGCTGGCAGCGTGCGGAAGCTTTTGTAGGTAAGCACCGTTTGGCAACAAGCGGCGTATTCAGGCAGTCCAATTTAACGAAAGAATAGCTAAAAACAGCGTTTTGAAACAACAGACTAAAGAACCATAATCTCTCCCTCTCTCAGGGTTAACTCTACATCCGGGCAGAGGTGAAAAACTCTGCTCAGGCTGCTTGGCATCGCTTGCCTATATAGGCTAGCTTCAACAAATTATATTATTGATTATTTTCTACATGCCTAGAGCATGTACGAGTAGTATGTCCAATAGTATTGCACATGCTACAGCGTGGTGCAGCACGTTTTTGTGGTTGAGAGGCAGAAGCCTCTTCACCTCTCCTGTTCATTGATCCTTTGTACGCGATCCAAGCCTTCCTCAACCCTTAAAGCACCCTCTTGAGCTATGTATGTACGACCTCTTTCTCGCTTTCCCTTTTGTTTTGCATTTGCAGCCCTTAGTTCCTTGACTTCCTCCTCTAGTAGTGCCATTCTATGCATGGTCATCTGGCAGCCCTTGACCAACTGACGCAGGGCTTGATTGTTGGGCCACTGCTTTCAGAGGAGAGAAGCAGCGAACATCCAATGGCTGAAGGAGATGGGATGAATGTGGTGGCATATAGGGAGCAATAATATGATTCTCAGAGCAGAATTGATATTCAGCTGAGGCATGGCTTCTATGCCAATCCAGAATCAACAGTCGGTATTTGCCCTTTGTACTAGGTAAAATCTCCTTGTTGAACATCTCTTTCAGCCAATATAAGCCCAGCTGATCATTTGTCCAGCCATTTTCACTGACTCCAATCACCTAATCATCTGGCAATCCTTCTGTCTCATACAAACAAGACTGATACATCTTTCCCTTGAGAATGATCATTGGACGCAGAGGCCAGCCCATTGCATTACTCCAGCATTAACAGTTACCCATTCTCGATGCCCAGGTTGTACAAGTTTGGGATTCCTGGCTTTTCTAGACCCTGTAACCACTCTTGCAGTTGCAATAACTCCCATCTGGAACCCAGTTTCATCAAAGTTGTATATATCATCTGGTAGGATCCCATACTTTGCAATGGTATTTTGCACAAGCTTAAACCATCCACGTATCACCTCAGGATCCTCACAAAGCGCCTGTTGATAGTCGTATTTGCCAGAGAAATTTGATTTCAGCTCCTCATGGAGGTTGACAAAGTTTCGTACCCAATTCTGGCCAACCGTGGGAGGGGGAATGGATCCTCGGTTGGCAAGGAGAACATTGGCCTTTTTTTGTACAGTTCCAACCTGAGGTGGCTAACCTCGCTCATCCATGGCTAGAATCTATTGAATAAGAGATTCCTCCTCGGTAAGACTAAGCTTTTGGGTTTTTTGGGCGAGTATTAACGCGTGCCGTATGACCATGCATGCGATAGCTGAGGGTAGTGTGAGGAGCATTGTATAACTTTGCTGCTGCTCATACAGTTGAGATTTGACCGGATTTAAGGGCCTGAATGGCTAAAAGAACTCTTCCTTCCAGCTAAGAAGGGTGATCCCTTTTCATTGTTGACATATTGCTTAATTGACAAAGCAGATGTGGGCTGAGTAAAAATTGTTCCGCTCGCTTGTGGATTACGTTATCCAAGAACGCAGTGATTATGTAATTGAGCAATCGCCTCCCTTCGCATGGGCCAAAGGAATCGAACATGTTGGACTGACGAAACTACTAGTACTACCATGTACTTCATCTATCTTCACTTCTCCCTTGTATGGTAGAGTGAGAGCGGGCAGGGAGAGGGAGACATATCGGTATTTTTAATTGCTGGACTCTGTGATCATCCATTCCAGACTTTAAGCTAGTACATCCTGCCGCACTCATTCTGTCAGTTTTCTGGATTGCTTCGATCATGAATATTCCTGGCTATTATTATGGTATGGATAAGATACCCGCTGCAGTGATGGATTTTGCAAGTTCAGGAAAATGCCTACATGAAATACCAGACTAATTTTGGTGTTCTTGATGCTGAGAATATTTTGTCTTCACGTTGTTTTATATGTCTAAAGCATCGTATTGGACATTTTATTGTTTTGCTCCCTGCATTGACGTGCTGTTTTACCAACGGATTACACAGCTGATACGTGATTTATCCTCTCCAGATCCTGTCAAGAAGAAATATTTCAAAGTTCAGCCCAGCCATCTTGTGCCAGTAGGATCGTCATACACCCGTGAATCAATAAAGGAACGTCATCGCGAGAGTCGAGTATGTTCCACATGTCAAAAAGGCACTATCATTCACTGATCATACTAATGTGAATCTCCCATAACTAGAAACGCAAGAGAGAGCATGCTTATGACTATCGCATGAGGATCCAGAGGGTCCAACGGTCGATGCTACATCGACATCCCTTACTGGGCGGCTTGGGCCTTGAGAGGGAGGCTGGCAGCCTTTCATTAACCTCTCGCGAGGCTTCTGTCAAGTGTGCTGAGACATGCGCTACGTTGTTCGAGCGAAATACGCTCGTGGATTTTAACGACAGACATGAAGGGTTTGGCAACATTTCCACATTTGCCAGGGATCCCTGTACTGGACTCTTGATTGTCGGTATGTCTTTGACGGATTGGTTATCTATTTCTTGAGATTTTTTACTGGCTTACCATGTTGCCGTTTGCAACTAGGCTTTACGACAAGTGGAAGATCTAACCTACGGTAAGTTCTATCTAAATCGTTTTCTTTTGTTGCCATATTGTTACTAAGACCTGTGCATCCTAAGCTCCTATACCCCGTCTGAACCAAGCGGACGACCATCAAGGTACAACTACATAGGTAGTGATTGCCGGGTGGCGCAAGATTATGAATGGGTGCGTGATAGGATCTATGTGTGGTGTTCTCGTCATTATTGCTAATAGAGTATGGCAGGTCTCAACTCTTTCGGTATCCCCAGCTGGTTACTTATTGTGAGTTCTCCTTTCAGTTCGAAACCAGCTGGCTTTTTGAGTCCCCGTCGCTCACTGAAACATTTCTTCAGGGCTTCTTGCGCGAATCGTGAAGGCCAGGGTGAGAAGTTGAGGCTAGCTAAAATCCATAGTCCCATGGAGACTGGGCTTCATTTTGACAGATACAGTATAGAACGTGAGACGACGCCTAAGGTCGCTGCTGTTTAAAGATCTGAACCTAGAGTTGCTAACTCTGTGAGAATTGATCCAGATCAAGTCAAGATTCCACACTCTCGCTGCTCAGCTTCCTTTCCCAGCAACGACGCCCCCCAATTTGCTCTAGGAGCCGATAAGACATTGCTTACATTTCATCGTGGCGAGAGTAGGTGGGGATTTGACTTAATTAAGACTCCCAGTGATGTCTTTTCTGTCGAATGGCTGAGCCCAACGGTTGTTATGGGAGGACTGGGAAATGGCGCAGTGATGTTCTTTGATCAGCGAAGCGGTGGAGAAGCAATCAGGTTCTGGCATCATCCTGTCGTCCATTGCATTCGAAAGATCGACGACTGGAGAATTGTTGTGAACAGTGGACTTCACCCGAGCAACAGTGTAAGTTGGACATCATCGTACCATCCCCGTCAGGTAATCCCTTCGTGCTTGACTGATTCCTACGTGCCATATAGTTATGCATGTATGATCTTCGATTCACTCCTCTTAGGGACCGAGGGACAACTTTGAGCAGACCTTACCTCCGCTTCCCCGAATACCAGAGCTCTTTGAGAGGTGAAATGGATGCATGTCCACAACTGGGTCTCTTAGCGACAGGTGTGTCAAACCATACTCTGCGTATCAAGCAATTTGTATGCTAAGGCCCTTTCCAGCATCGCATATGAAGACAGTTCAGCTTTTCTCTCTCACCACTGGGCAACCAGTTCAGCCTTTTGATCCAAGGTCTTTTACTTCGACTTCATCATTCTCCCCTGAAGCTTATAGCGGACGGTCGAGCATATTATCCTCTTCCAAGCAAAGAGATCAGGGCATGAGAGCTTCCATCGGGGAGAATTACGACTCACCCTTGCCTACACTTACCTCCTTTACATATTCAGCTGATATCAGCGGCATATGTTTTCAGACAATCCCACTGGAATCCGGAGGGGACGGCAGCCCGAGTTTGCTGGTTGGCGCAGGGCCCGTAATAGACGAATGGAGGCTTTGAGCCTGCTTTCGCCAAACGCCCCCGAGTATCAATGGATAGAAATACGATATCAAATAGCGGTGGCTGCTCAAGCGTTGGACAGTGAGTTTCAGTTCCCCATGCCTTGCGAGACTCAAATCTACTGACCCAGAAGTGTATCTTCTAGATCCGTGGTTTTTCTTCTCTTCTACAATTAAAGACGAGTGGAAATATTAAGAGTGTCCGGGTCCGATAAGGAGGACGGAAGCGAAGTTCTGGATGTTATTTCCTCAACTCAGTGTGATAATGGTCCACATCTGAGCTTCTTTGCGTTACTACACATTAAACCGTTTGAATGTTCTTCTTAATTCTCAAAAACGGATACCCCTGTACGATTACTTAGCTTTCGATTACGCTGTTGTGTTGTTGGCGAACTCTATGCTGGTGGAATGAGAGATAATGTTTGCAAGTTTTACAAGGCTGCTGTGCATACGGAGGTTTCGAGTGTATCAGTTATTTAGAAAGACAAGGCGTTTTCACTCATCCTATTATCCTTTTACAACTTCGTTCTGCTCCTTGGATTTTTTGAGCACATTGCCCTATTTTGCCCTGCTAGATGGCGGAAACCAAGTGACGCTGCGTCTTAAAGTCTAGAAAAACAAAGATAATAAAAATGAAAGCCTGGAGGGAGAAATGGGAGAACGGTGGGATGGAAAAGACTTCCCATGGTTGTAAGATATAAATCGGTGAACTTCTTATATTTCTTTTGTCGTGAATAAATACATCATTCATCGAAATTGAATATGGCAAATAGATGATATCCAACCATACAATGACCACACCATGCTTAGAACAGCAGCAAATAATAGAACAGAAACACATTAGTATCCAAAGGTCGTCACCCTCGGCCGCGCATTTACTTATGCCCCTCTGCTTTCAGGAAACTCGTCCTCCAGCTTCAGCCGCGCAACGACGTTCATGCTGAACAGCTCCTGCAGCAGCAACTTGGCCGCATACGGGATGACCATCTTCACCACACCACGCGACGACTTGCACCGCTGACACCAGCCCAAGTAGCCCATGAAGCCGCAGTTCTCACACACATCAACCTCGTGCCTGTCAGAGGAGATCATGAGGCGCTCGAGCAGGAGCTGACTGGTGCCATAGGCGATGAGACAGTCACGCTCCATCTCTCCGAGACGGAGTCCGCCGTCGCGAGAACGACCTTCTGTGGGTTGGCGAGTGAGGATTGCGCGGGGCCCACGGGCTCGAGAGTGCATTTTGTCTTGTACCATATGCTTGAGTTTCTGGTAATAGATGGGTCCCATGAAGACATATGCGGGTAATGGCTCGCCCGTGATGCCAGATGTGAGGTAGTCTTTGCCACCGTAGCTAAACCCATGTTCTATAAGGACAGCAGAGGCTTCTTCGATCGGCGTACCGCTGAACGGAGTCCCGTAACCGAATTTCCCGGAAAGAACACCGGCCTTGCCTGTCACAAGTTCAAGCATCTTTCCGACTGTCATGCGCGAAGGGAAACCGTGAGGGTTCATGATGATGTCTGGGACGATTCCTTGGTCATTGAACGGCATGTCCACCTGCTCTGCGATGATTCCCACGACTCCTTTTTGGCCATGTCGGGAGGAAAACTTGTCACCTACTTCAGGACGCCGTGTTTGTCGAGTTTGTACTTTGATAAGTTGACTTTCCCCTTCCGTGGCGGATATTAGGACCTTGTCGATGTAGCTAGGGTCAGCCAGCTTGTAGGTTTGTGGGGACGGGATGTAGGTAACAGGTCCACCCGCATCTGAGCCCGTGATCCCGGAGGATAACGCGTTTTCTGGGGTTATCTTGTTGATATACACTTCTCCGCTGTTGACTTTCTCTCCCACCGCCGCAAGACCGTCGTGGTCGAGAAGAGCATGTTTGCGGATTGGAACCCCGTTCTCGATGTCAGGACCTTTTAATCGATCTCTCGTTCCATTCGAGTAGCTCTTCAGGTTGGTGGCATACTTGCGGAAGACCTGGCATCGACCAAACCCTCTGTCTACTGATCCTTTGTTCAAAACCAGCGCGTCCTCAATATCATAACCGGAGTAGCTCATGACGGCAACCGTTGCGTTTTGTCCAGCGGGTAATCTGTCGTATTTCACCAATTCGATAGTTCTGGTTTTCACCAAAGGTTTCTGAGGGTAAACCATCGTATAGAGAAGGGAGTCAATGCGGAGGAACTGATTGTTCGCAATTGCACCAATGGCTTGTTTACCCATAGCGCATTGGTAGGTGTTTCGGGGAGATTGGTTGTGATGAGGGTAAGGGATAAGCCCAGCAACAGCACCAAGGATCGTGAATGGTTCGATCTCTAGGTGGGTGGTGTTGTCGTTTATTTCATTTTCGTACACTGCAATGTAGGAGTCATTTTCTTCATTGACATCGAGATACTCCACAAGACCCTGCGCCAAAAAGTCGTCGAACTCCATAGTCCCATTTCGTAGCATTTCCAGATGACGAGCCGTGACTTTGGAACGCTTGTTTTCCACAATGATGAGAGGACGACAGATACGGCCATCATCGGTTGCGATATGTACAGCGGATTGATGGTGGTTAATATAGATGCTGACAAACTCAGATACTCGTCCCGTTCGCCGTAATCGTCTGAAGGAGTTCAAGAAGAATTTTGGTCGACGCGTCAGGGCTATTGGAGACCCGTTCAAGAATATGATATATGCACCCTGACCGTAGCATTCCCTTCCCCCCACCGTCTGCACATCCTCTGCTCCAAGAGCGAACACGAGCTTTCGCACTGGCTCCTCCTCATCGTTTGTGGTTATGTGTGTCATAAGCGCAAGATTTTTAACGAGGCCACAGGCTTCTCCTTCGGGTGTATCAGAGGTACAAAGCATGCCAAATTGAGAGGGCTGCAGAGCTCTAGGCCCACTAACTTTCCGGGTTTTCTCGAACTGACTGGATATACGAGTCATCATTCCCAGTGCAGCGATGTAACTGAGCCGACTTAGTACGTGTGTCACACCTGCTCGTTCCATACGAAAACGTTTTAGACTCCAGTTTCCTGTGGATATGGCGCGGTTCATGCCCTGTGTTATGTGATTCCCGTGAATCGTGACAATCCCGAACGCGTCGAACGCCTCAGTCCTAACAGGCTTTTTTAAAACCTTGTCTATGTTCATCTTGATATCAAAGCAAAACTTCTTGAAAAGATCTTCAAACAACAACGCCAGGAGCTGGCCAGCCAGCTCAAGGCGCTTATTCCCCACATAATCACGATCGTCAACCAAACTCGAATCATGCTTCGCCATCAACACTCGTCGAGCCATGTGGGCCACATAGAGTGCCTTTGATCTGAAATTCAGATCTTCTACCTGCACATGCGAGATAATGACGGACGCGATCGCTTCGATAGCCTCTTGCACGTAGTTTCGTCGAACAGGACCGAAACCTGGTTTTCGGTTGATCTTAATTCGGGAGCCCATGTACTCCAACGCCTGTTGCTGCGTGTATATGCCTAATTTCACAGCTTCTTCAAAATTAATAGCGAAATCTTCCTGGTAGGCGCTGTCGACGCCAGCGACAAGGAGAAGCATTTCTTTGTCAGATTGTATTCCCATGGCCTTCAGAAGGATGACGATTGGGATGTCTTCGCAAAGGACGTTATGTCGGAGGTAAATGCGGTCTTTCTTGAGGATTACGTAGCTCTTTGATTTTCGTTCGTTCGAGGAACTAATACCAAGACCGTAAGTGAAGTGACAAAAATAGGGATCAAGGCTTTCCCAGAGCAAGACATACCTAGTAACAGATGACTGAACTATCTCCTTCTTCGGGTCCGTTTCGACGATAACTCTGTTTTTGCTCAACTGTTCTTGCACTAGAATGACTTTCTCCGTCCCATTTACAATGAAATAACCACCTGGGTCCAAAGGGCACTCGTGCAGACAATACAGTTCCTCTGGTGTCTTGTTCGACAGGACGCACTTGGAGCTTCGGAGCATTACAGGCATTCGCCCAATGGCAGTCCCGTTCCGTTTAACCCGTTGACGGCCTCTGACATACTCGAAATCGACGAGGATAGGTGCGGCATAAGTCATATCGCGAAGTCGGCACTCGTTGGGGGTCACGGTGGACTCGAACTTTAAACGTGGATTTTCCGATTGCTCTTCGTCCGCTCGTCGTGGCGATCCCAAGTAGATATCATGGAATCTGAAGCAGAAGAATAGAATGTTAGACATCTGGCATACAATCTCGAGGAATGGAGCTCCGCTTCCAATTGGTGTCATACCTGATATAAAAGTTGGGATCGACATCGCTGCGAATCTCTGCACTGGCCTGGACTATCTTCTTTAATTGGACCTCCACAAAGTAGTTGTAGGAGTCAATATGCTGCTTGACAAGCCCTTTGACCTTGAGGAAGGCAGGAAGAAGGTTCCATTTATCTTTGGCTGTGTTGATGGGATCGGTGAGGGATTTGGAATAGTAGAAAGGTTGGAGAAGAGCCTCGAAGTCCTAACCAGCACACGCAATCATTAGTCTTATGTCAAACGACGGTACCGACGATTTGCAACGCGGAGAAAAGTGCCATCGTACATCTCCGCGCCTGGATTTCCGCTGGCTTTTGTTATTTGGATCTGATGCATCGGTTTTGGCCTGTTCAGTGGCAGATCGAGGGCGGACCATACGCTTTCGTTTTAGCTGAGCCTCAGCCATATCCGACGCCTTCGGGGAAGCAGACGTCATCTGAATTTGCAGTTTAGCATCCAGCAGCGTGAGAAAAAGAGCTAACTTGAGGACATCAGCGCAGGTGGGTCGGGGACGAACCGTCGAGTGAAGGCTTGTCGCCAGAGAGTCCTGGGATTTCCGGCCAGGAGGCATCGTCGCGAACCTGCCTCAATTGGAGCGAGCGTGCTATCGGCCAGTTTCCATGGGCCAAAAAAAATATTAGGGAACATTTGTCGCGAATTGTACATCTTGGGGCATGCTTGTGATAGCACTTTTTTTGGAGATGACTAATGGAGGGGAGCCGGAGATCAAGCGCCGATCATTCCGAGATTACGTTAAACCATTTTTGACACAGCGTAATCCGACACGTGGAACACTTTAATAGAAATACCAATTTCAAAGCTCTTTTCTCAACGCTCTCTACGAAATAAATACTCTATTTTTCTTAAAAAAAATGTCTTTGAATATATAATACTAGTTTAGAATACCGGCAATGACATATGTTCTATATCAAACGACTACATACTATAAACATCTTTGTATGAAGAGGTACACTTGCAATCGATTTTCAGTTTAGCTTAGCTATTTAGTGGAAATCCAATGTTTCTTAGAATTTAGAGATCAATACTTGATGTATCTGTTGAAATATAGATTTCTGAATTCTGATATTTATACTGAGTGTTCCGCCTGGTGTGTTCCAGGTGGTGTCAGATTATGGTAGCGTGAAAGTTCACTATTAATAGGAAGGCAGTCCACATTTGATGTTGATGCAACATGATCCCAATATGCAGAACGAAGAGTGGCTACTCCATCCTACTGGACTACCAAGGACAAGATGCATACGGAGTTAAAAAAAAAAGAATTGAGAAAATTGATATCCATAAACAGGATGTCTCCAAAAAAGCAATCAAAGTTTTGCGAAGATGGCCATCCAGGCTATCCAGGACTGAGACCCCGCAAATCTGGCGCCAGACTGGTCAATCCAAGTACCACCATACGTTTCACGCCGCACGGCCTCACTGATCGGGCCTCCAAGCATGGCACAACGGCGATGGTCCGTCATCCCTCTCGCACGAAGATGCTGAACCAGAATTGTCTATCTATGTTTGACAGTGACCTTTTTTTGCGTCTCCAACGCGGCAATTCAAGTTCAAGTTGCCTGTGGAATATGCGTGGTTCTGCATGCCATAACCTTTCTCTGGGCAACCAATGCGCGTACTCTTGGGGTTATACTGGTTATGACTCCAATGAAGTTCCTAGAAACTCGTGGAGGATCTTACACAACCCTATATATGCGATGCTGAATAATGGTAGAGTTACATGCACGCCCTGAACTTCAATTGTTCATCAGCGAGAGACGAACCTGGCCAGGGTCAGGACATGTTGCCTTAACTGCAATGTACGCCTTTCTCGTTTGGCCGCAGTTGGAAGGAGCTGGCAACCCCACGTACTGCGTAAAAGCAAGGCCAATGCGTCACACAGGGCAGGCTTGATCGCATTGGGGTTGGTTCCCCCGCTGCAGCACGAAAAATGAAGTGTACAGCGGTGCGCATGAGTAGCTTATTCCCCGCATCTGGCGGGTCTTTCTGGCTTGGCGCTCCCCTCGAGAAAAGTTGCAGTTGAACCGGATCTCGATGCCTGTGTGTTTGTCATTCTGACTGACAAGGACAGCAGAGTCGGAGTCCGAGAGGTGGCGTGTTTCGTGGCGATCTTCCGGCATTTCTCTCATGATGATTGGGGTCATTTCTCTATTTCTTCGATGGTTGTTTTCTTTTCGTTGATAGCTGGGTCTCCCATTAGATGGGTTACGGACTGGTGTGAATCGGGGCGTTGCCCGCAGCAAATCTGATCAGCAGGCGCCAGGAAGCCTCCCGCGCAACATACAGGACGTGATGGGTCAGCGGGAGAAATCTCGTTGGATGAGATTTGAGAATATTCTGTTACTGGTAGCCTTGCTCATGCTTTCAGAAACTTCTCCGGGGTTCTCGAGGCACTTCTCGACCAGCCCTTCATTCTGGGAAAATGCGACGGAAGGATCAATCCACCTATTCCCAGCAGTATACTGTACCTTGGTGACAATGGTCGATCTTGTAGGCCACACAAAATGAGGCCGTGGGTTACCGAATAGTAGAGCATGAGAAAATGGTGATTCCGCATTCAGAAAATCAATCCCATGTCTTTGGTTCGGGCGAAGAATCGTCAATTAATGTGTGCTTATTCTGTGCTTGGTACGGAGTACGGCAAGCAAGCGAATCTCGCTGGCACACACACTGAGGAAGATGAAACGCGGCGGGAAACGTGTTAGCCCCGAAACCACGCAACCATACTAGGCTTGTAACGCAATTTGGTGATAGTGGTCACGTATCCGCTGCTACCATTGGCCAGGAAGATTCCTGTGACAGCAGGAAAACGACTCTGGGGAAGCGATGGGCCGATGGCGGTTTGCTTGCATGGATGATGTGACCGGGCCTGACGGCTGCACCATTTTTAGAGGCCGGCATTGCGGTCCTCCAGGGGCTCGAGCTAAATTGGCTATGTAGCCCCAGGTGCGCTCTGTTCTGCTTCTCGTGTCAGAAGCTTCCACGTTGAGCCGTTGGACAAGTGCAAGGTGGGCGCAAAGATGTTAGTACAGACAGGAGCGACCTCACAGTGGCCTCGAGATCATGCTGGAGGAGGATGTCAGCCCTGACGCCCATCGTGTTGTTCTTTGCCAAGACATGCAAGGGTACCAGTACCAAAAGAGGTACAATAGGACACGGTACACCTCTCCGCATTGTGAAGCAACCGCAGAAGGTCAGCAGCATATTTTTTTTGGAAGACTGTGAGCTTTGAAGGAGAGTGAGGTCAGGACGAGTTAGACGGAGCATCGTGGCCCGTAGGTATGTAGCAAATACATCTCCTGGTCTGGTGACTCCGTCTCAGGAGGAGAGCGACTGTTGGGTATGAACATGGACAAGAGGCGGTGACCCCTCAGTGGCACCAGGTAGCGGGTACCTCTGCCTGACCCGATGCGATTCGCCTGCCAAATCGTTGAAATCTGCAACGCCGTTCCAATCAGGTTGACAGGTATCAAACTAGATCCAGAACGCCTTTCCGTAATCGCGAAGAGCTCAACCCTCGTCGAGCTCTCATTCGCCATGGCCTCCTCGACAACCGCTTCCCGATCTGCAACTTTGTCCAGAGGCCGACCGGGGGGCACCTCAGTGTGTTGACTCCAACCCCCCATCGACGTTCCCTGCAGACAGACAGTGAGAGAGGACGAGAGAGACAGAGTGCGTATGTACACAAGATACAGCGTAGAAGGTTAATAAAATGCAACAATAGCAATAGTCATTTGACTCTTCATCGTCCTCCGTGCTGCACTGTTTTGCCCTCTTTTTCTCATCTTCCCTCCCATCCCCAAGGCCCTTCTTCCTCAAGCGGCTTCGTTGAATTTGACGCCTGAAAGGCGCCACGGCCATTCTGGGCTGGCTTGTACAACAGCACTCTTTAATCTTACCTATGCTTTCTGAGCCGTGTGCCAGTGCGAGTAGATAGGCTTGTTTTTTTTTTCTTGAAGAACAGCCCCCCGGTATCCGGTCGTATCTTCCTGCTCAACTTCGAAAAGGCATCTTTCCCCCCTCCTCTCCGCTCTTGAAGGTCCAGCGCTGAAAGGCCAATTGACACCGAAAGCGGCTTGCATTTGTGAGACTACTACTACAGGGAGTTTGAGCCCGGGAAGGTCTTATCTTTCGTCCATAGTGTGACGAGAAGACCGAAGGTCAAATCGAAACATCCTTCCAAAAGCCATACTACCTAGTAGGAAATCACCCCTAGCCGCACCGCAAGCAAGACTCCGGGCTCAGGCGAACTTGGGCACCGCGTAACGGCCCTTGTGTGTTCAATGCATGCATGCGGAACTTGAAAAGTGCAACTGACGTCCCTCCTTAGTTATCCTGGTGAGTTGGCGTGGTTTTCTATCCTCCGTCCTTCGAGGGGGAAAATCTTTGGATTGGGTCGTGGTGTGTGTGTGTGTGAGCGGGCTGCGCCAACGTTCACACGCTAGACGGGGGTCATCCACCGTGCCTAAACAGACACCGGTCCCCCATTTCAACGACTTCCCCTCCCCTCTTCTGTCTCGCCTTCGTCTTTCAGACCCCTCTCTTCATTCGCCTGTTCGTTCTCCCCTTTCAGCAATCTTTGGTTTCTTTGCGGATATCATTTCCTTGCTGCTTTGTATCAATTTCCACCGCAGCAGCCATTCAAATCGCGTCGAACTTCCCCCTCTTCCTCCCCGCGTTGGAATTGAGATGCTCATACGCCGGTGACAGCCTTGAGACATGGCCTTTAAGAATGGGCTCAGTGAACACCTGGACGAGCTCCGTCTCGCTTCCCCGCGCTCACCGCCGTCCGAGTCTCCCTTCTCGAGCTTTCCCTCCCTTCCAGGAACCAAACAGAGCTTCTCCTCCGCCTTCCAGTCCCCGTTACATGACATACGCTCGACCATCCAGCGCCGCTTCACGACGGATTCAACAAAGTTCTCGCCATGGATAGGGTGGACTCCGCAGGCGCAGCCCCTGCCGGAGCCGTTGGATTTGCTCACGTCGGTGAGTGCGCCTTTCTCCCAGACTTGGATACTTTTATATGGCTGTAGTGAGGTGAAGCGAGTGACATCTTGAGAGCATGTCAGCCAAAGTGAGGTGACATCTGATGGATTTTCAACTGTCAACATGCATGATTCTCTCTCACTCTTCACTCACTTCTATCTCTCACCAATTTTGGACATTCACTTTGGCTAACCTATTTTTCTCGGTTTATGATTGAAGGCTACCCAACTACATAAGTCTCAGCTTGTGAGCCCTACCTTTTGCACCTCTCTCTTGCATGCTCTTTCTTTTTCCCACGCATATTTTTACCAAACAACACTTCAGAATATCTTTTCTATTTTATCTTTCCCCAAGACTTCCCACCCTTTTGTGCCTTTTGTTTTATGATTCGTTGTTTGTCGTTCTAACTTGTATCCCCAGTACGAGAAGAAACGTCAGCACATCGAGTACATGAGAGAACAGCGAAAGCGATTCGAGGCAGACCTGAAGCTTCTTGATCTCCAGCAGGAGAAAGAAAAAAAGGAGATGGAGGAACTCGCTAGGGACCTCGCAAAGGCAGGCCTCAATGGCCCTGTCAGCGAGCCGACGACTCCGCCAGAATACCGTGATAACGGGTTTCCCTCGATGTTTTCACGTCCTGCGCGCTTCTCTATCTCGAGTGGTACACCTTCTTCGTTGCTTTTTAACAATATCTTTACCTCTCAAATTGCCACACCTGCCACCAAACCTACCATTGGATCTGCTTCAAACCATGGGTCTATTTCGGAGTCTGTCCTGAGCTCCCGTCGAAACTCAGAGCAGGACAGTAGTTCCACTCTGTTTCAAGGCTTTCGCCCTGGTCATTCGTGAGTCACCTCCTTTTACCTAGTCCGTGGAGATTCAAGTCTACTTGATGGCTTTGCTTTTGCAACATGGGGCAAGCACCAATAGTTTGGTCACTGCCCCGTCATCTCGTACCGTGGCTGCAAAAAAATTGCTTGATATATCTCTCAAACGGGACAGTGGTTGTTATCGATGATTGTTTCTGGCAAATGCTTACGTCAACTTCAGAGTCAGATACTCCTTGCCAACCTCCAATTTAAGCTCGGGACTGAACGCAGTCGGGTCCAATAAGAACGGGTTTCCGAAGTCAACGGCGCTCGATCCTTTCCTTTCTCATAAGCATCTCTTGGGCGAAGAAGAGGAAGATAAGCCCAAAGAGGAAGAACGCATGTCAACTCCGGATGTGAGTAGCTATCTCCGGCTGACCGATCCTGATGACAAATTTCCTACACTTGTCCGTCGAGAGGACAATCCTGGCGTGGTATGTTGAACAGACTTATTCAAACTTGACTTTGCCTAACCTTTAGTTACATCTTGGCTAATCTCCCGCCGTCAATTAGCTTTCTGCGAACTCGGCCGCCCTTGACCTCGCTAATTGCCATACTCCTGTTCCCGAGAACTATGGTAACGGTGCTCGACATCACTCGGCGCACCAAAGCCTTCCACAGAACTCTCTAAGTTGGTTCAATTCCGAGGGCACCCTGGATAAGACTGGGCTTGTTACGTCTGCAACCACCTCTACTGGGTATACAGCGACTCGTCATGCCAGCTCTCTTTCCTTGGAGAGTGGGTTCCCAGCTTTCGGTAACCATAATCAGTCGGTGACTCCCTCGCAGAGTCGCCCGGCTTCGCTCCATATGTCTTATTCCATGAATGACATACCAACCACTCGGCGGACTGGTGGTTTCTATGATGCAGTCACTCCTCCTAGGGCGCATAGTGAACAGGGCAACGGAATGGGCATTGGGTACGCTCCAACCCCACAGAGCAATCATTCAGTCAACAGCGTAACCCCACCGACTCCGCAATCCGGCGAGCAAGATCCTCATACTGGATTCAATGGCGGCCCATCGTTCCCCGTGCAGATGGCCGCCGCGACGGCTTCGTCCCCTAATAATGGATCTATCACTCCAACCATGGGCGCTTTCCCTATCCCACTCTATGGTTATGGAATTCCCCAGGTGAATGGAAACCATGCTGCGACATACACAGCCCAGTCCTCCTTTGTCCCATATGGATCTCAGCCTTATCCCTCCTACCCTCGTTTCCCCGAAGGTTCCCGTGGCTCTGGACATGGTCGCCGCAACACTGAATCCGATGTCGGCCCGTTTTCCCGGTTTTCTAACGTTCCATTGGAGACTTATCGGGGCGAGTTGTACAGCTTGTGCAAGGATCAGCATGGATGCCGCTACTTGCAGCGGAAACTCGAGGAACGCAATCCGGACAATGTTCAAATGATTTTTGATGAGACAAACATGCATGTTGTCGAGCTCATGACGGGCAAGTATTAGGACTCTCATTGCATCAACTTGCGGTGATGCTCATAGCTTTGTCTTAACAGACCCGTTCGGCAATTATCTCTGCCAGAAGTTGCTTGAGTTCTCGAATGACGACCAACGTACCATTCTTATCAGAAACGCCGCACCCCACTTGGTCCAAATCGCATTGAATCAGCATGGAACGCGCGCCTTGCAGAAGATGATTGAATACATCTCTACTCCAGAGCAGGTGAGGAACTTAAGGTCGTTGCTTGAATCCGTTGTTGCTGATTGTATCCAATAGACACGAATGGTTATCGAGGCACTGCGGAACAGTGTTGTGGAGCTTGTTCAGGATTTGAATGGCAATCACGTAATTCAGAAATGCTTGAATCGGCTTTCCGCTGCTGATTCTCAGGTAAGATCCGCGTTATCCTGAATCAAGTTACAATTGCTAAATATCCTTTCAGTTTATCTATGATGCCGTTGGGGCGAACTGCATCACCGTCGGCACCCATCGTCATGGCTGCTGCGTTCTCCAACGCTGCATTGACCATGCATCTGGCGATCAACGCGCTCGACTCATCTCTCAGATCACTTCGAATGCATTTGCACTTGTGCAGGACCCGTTCGGCAATTACGTGGTTCAATATATCCGTATGTTTGCGCCTTTCCTCGCTTTTCTTTTACTGTGTAGGGTTGCCAACTAAGATTTTCCCAGTGGACCTTGCTGAGCCGCATTTTACTGAACCCATTTGCGCCATATTCCGTGGAAGCGTTGCCGCGTTGTCCAAGCAGAAGTTTAGTTCGAACGTCATCGAGAAATGCATCCGCACTGCCGACTTCCAGACTCGCCGACAATTAATCCAGGAGATTATGGCCCCTAACGAGCTTGAGAGAATGCTCCGTGATTCGTTCGCCAACTATGTCGTCCAGACTGCCATCGATTTTGCAGATCCGGAAACCCGCACTAAACTTTTAGATGCTGTTCGACCCATTTTGCCATCTATCCGTCAAACCCCTCATGGTCGCCGCATAGCTGGAAAGCTTGTCAGTCTTGATGCCCAGAACCGTAGTAATCTGGCCAGCGCCAACGGTCCTTTGGCTCCTAACGGCCTACTCAGTGAGGAGAATGGGCTCAACGGAATGTATCCACACGGCCGTTCCCTGCCCACTGCTGCCACTCAGCATGTGAATTCGCAATTGACTACTGGACGCGATGCAACTGGAAATGGGTCTTCGGCAACGACCAGCAATGCCGATGACGCAACTACCGTCATCTATAGCCCTATCCCTCAGCATGGGAAAAACGCAATCAATGGAATAAGTGGAGCGAACGCACCAAGTTTCTCCCTATATTAATCGACTTTCTGTCATCCACTACATTGTTTTCATTATTACGGCTTTTTTCCTTGTCTGGCTCTGTACCATCAACTTTCACGATGCAATGATTTATGACGTTACGGCCTCGACGCGACAGAAATAAGGCTATTGAAGCAAATCTACGCGAACGGCAATATTCACCAGCAATATTCACCATACACTTCACCACATTCGGGGTTTCTGCATGCATATTCAGTTCTGGCGACATGTTCATACTATGTGTTTCGCCATGTTGTACAACATGTGTTCCACTGCGTTACGCCGCTAATGGTGCGTATGGTGCCTATCATCGACCTTACTCGACGGGTTCCATTATCCATATCTTGGGCTACCAATCTTATGTTAGTTCGCTTTGGCTACCAGCAAAACTCTCAGGTGTTCCACAGTCGCGTTCTGCATTGAGCGTTCGTGGTCCTGGAAATCCTTATTGTTGGACGCTTGGCCTCAGCGTTTATGTGGCAATGACCAATTTTCACGACTAACGATTTTGGCCCTATTTTATGATCCGGCGAAGTTCTCCTCTTGGATCGATTGATAGATACGACGGATACATCTGTTGCCATCTACACACTCGGAACTTTCAACTCTAGCGGCCCTGTTCTGCATTTCGGCACTTCTTCTTCATTTCCCCTGTGTTTTTTTCCCCCCATTGATTGCCCATAATTCCCGTTCATTCCCGATGCCCATTTCCTGTGTTTATGGTCCCCCCATTCCGCTTCTATGATTCGAGGTATTTTTTTCCCCTTTTCTTGTACCATGACGATTTCTTTTTTAAGCTACCCAAGACATACCCCTTCTAGAATTAGATGTACCCTTACCATTCCCCTACGTTTCCTTTGTCAGTTAACAGCATAGCACATTAGCATAGCACCAGCAGCAAATCAATGATTCGCCTGAGCCAACAACTTCCATCATCCGAGTTCATTACTCCTTCACCAAACCTTTTAGGGCCGTAGTACAGACAAATTATGGTAGTTACTTCAGGTCGTTGGGCATGCCTCTGATTCTCCAATTCACAGCTCCTGGGATATTCATTTGTACCGGATGCACATGCCTGGCCCTACAACTCCACAGCATTTACGCTATCAACTAGAATCAATCTGGCGGCTGACGTGGAGCACTGTAGTGTGGAACGCATCCATGCCCAAATTCTCAAGCCACAATGCCGTTTTTAAGGGGAGACCGGATCTCTTGTTCGCAGTCCAAGAACAACCGACGCACCCGGAGCGATTGAAGTCGGGAACTCAAACCGCTATGTCCCAACAAAACTCCTCTCCAAGGCCTGTTTACACCATGGTGATGCGCACTATCGACAGGAACGAGTGATTAGCTCCAACAAAATCTTCATGGCATTTCTGATGGTACGAGGGCGCGGTTTGCGTCGTGCATTACCGTAGCGCTTAGAATCATATCCTAGGCTATTGGATGTTTTCCATGTTGATTGTTGTTAGAAGCGGCCTGAATCCTTTAGCGTGCAGACTTGGGACGGACGACAACGTAAGCTGAGTTACCAACTGCATATTCCCCGTGCAAAGTTGACTTGAATGCCTATGTATGTACAACATCATACTGATTGCTCCCAGTATATAAGGGCTGATGCCCAGTGATAAAGAGCGTCCACGAATCATAAGACTAACTCGTTTGAGATTAATGTGATCATATCGACCAACCAAACATTTCCATTTTCTTTTATGTCAGCAATAGGGACCTTGCTTTACACAGCACTATTCCAATTACGGTACATACACCAGGAGCTCCAACGCTCTCATCCACTGTTCCTCAGGCCAAGATGGCATTCATCATATGAAGGGAGTTGCAAGACAAAAGGACGTGAGTTCGGCCCTTGTCAAATGCCATTACTACTGCCAGAGGAGCTAGTTGCCTCTATTTCCCAACAATGGCCCTGCAGACAGCTTCAGATAAGGCAGCTCGCGAAATTGCTCTCGGTTCGTTTGCAAAACCCCATTCTTCGCATCTCCATTTCCGCAACCCTTTTCGAGGGGAGTTGCTTTATGAGTGAGTCTCAATTTGCTTATATTCTAATTGAATGCAGCCTCGCCTCCCTTCCTTCCCCGCCATCGTTGTTCACGGGCCTGAAGCATCGGGCAAATCGACGATATTAACCGAAGTCCTTGACGCGTATACGTGTAACGACACAAGAGGTGATGTCGTTTCTACAAGGAGCAGGTACAAGAAAAGAAGACTTGAGAAAGTAGATGAAAATAGCTCGTCGCGCGAGTCTCAGTTATACTGCGTCGTAAAAGTGGCAGAATGCATCACTGCCCGTCATTTGCTGACGAGGATAATCTCGAGTACAATCGCGACTCTCCACTCTGCGGGGACAACGGACGAAGAATGGATACGCATCGCTAATAATTCAAAATGCGAGCACATCAGCGGCTTACCAGGCACCTTGGGAGAATTACTTGATAAGGCCGGGTGTAACAAGTTTGTTCTGGTGTTGGATGGCATCGATAACTTGAGAGAAGGTGGTCAGATGCTACTGGCGGCATTTGCCAGAGTTGGAGAGCTGGTAGGTTTTTTGCCTCTGCGTTGACACATATACTGGGTCTGTAACTGACTGCATTCTCTTCTAGGTTCGCTCTCTATCCATCGTTTTTGTCCTGAGGCTCTCTCCCCGTCCCATTTTCTTACAGGCTACCGGCGTGCCTCATGTCTATTTTCCGCCCTACACACGAGAAGAAGCCATTTCAATTGTCGCCGCGTTAGGCCCGCCCGATGTACATGGCTTACCAGTGGAAACTGCAGCGAAGCTCTATGAACCCTTTTTATCGACATTGTATGATTCTTTGATAGGACCAACTGCAAGTACTATTCCTGTTTTTCGTTCTACATGCCAGGCTATATGGCCTAGGTTTGTCTCACCCATCGTGAACGGTGAGGTGCCACCTGGCCCGGCGCAGAAAGGCCAGTGGGACTTCGCCAGGCTGCTCGTCAAGGGGCGTAGCTTGTTTCAGCAGCAAGGAGAACAGATGCTCGTTCATCATATTGTTTCTGATAGCTCACAAGCAGAGTCGTCACTCGCGGCAAGAATTAAGGCGTCCACTGTGGTGAACAAGAATCCAACCTCACACCTTCCCTCCCTCCCGTACCTTTCAAATCTGGTCCTCATAGCCGCCTTTCTCGCGGCGCACACACCGCCTCGGATGGAT
This sequence comes from Malbranchea cinnamomea, assembly GCA_900128795.2. NCBI lineage: Eukaryota > Fungi > Ascomycota > Eurotiomycetes > Onygenales > Malbrancheaceae > Malbranchea > Malbranchea cinnamomea. The sequence continues at coordinate 20,315 of FQSS02000197.1, forward strand.
ACCACTTTTTTTTCCAAATTTACGACCGCACGTAAAAAACGCATTCGGCGTCGTAAACGCGTAGCTGCCCCCCCCGATGACGTCGATGACCCAACGGCCACCCCTTGCAAGAAATCAATTGGAAATAAATCCACCATTCCTAGCTCCGGAGGAGGAGGTGAGCTCACGGCCAGGACCCTAACACCAAAACCCTTTCCCATCGAGCGACTCCTCGCAATATACCATGCAATTGACCCTAATCCACCGTTAACAAAGACCCTACCTTATGCCGATTCGATTTACCCTGAAATAGCCACTTTGCAGCGACTCAGATTCCTTGTTCCTGCTTCCTCCTCCACGGCAGCGACAGGTGGAGCCTTGGACAACGCAGAGAAATGGTGCTTAAACGTCAATGTTGCCGTTGGACCGAACGCGTCGTCAACTGGAGAGTGGATTATTGAATTAGCGAGAGATGTTGGTGTTGATATCGACGAGTATATTGCTGCCTTGTTGTCGTGAAGCACCTCTTGACTCTAGGCTTGGAGCATTCATGGAATTGCTACTACGAGCGCTGAGTATTGCCATTTGCTCCAGTTCAGCATTCGAACTGGCATAGAATACGACTCCATCCCGTTCCTACGTACTTGGCTGTCATTTCATTGCGATAGGGCTATCTGTGCCGGTTACAAGGTGTGGGATCGGTTGAAAAAAGACCTGTTAAACGCCGCCCGTTTTACGCAAGCCTCGAACAGTGGCTGAAGAGCCACCCAATTCATTGAGCATTGTCTCCCTGAAAGGTAAACGAACAGTCCATGCAGCGGATCGTTGAGCAACGCAACACACCATGTACTTTGATGTCTCTCAGTCCCATAGGCGTTTTAATAGCACCAGAATCAGTTGATGTTGCCACGGCCCCAGAAACCAAGCGGCAGATTGTTCTTTTAGATGAACTAGGAGCAAAGAAAAGTGCGATAGGCTATGAAAAAGGTATGAGTTCTTCCATGCAACTGGATATGTTTGAGCAACTAGAAGGCACCGCGCTCAGTATTTCAGAGTTAGCTTGCACATGAATTAAATTCACAGCTTACAAGTTTGGACTCCCGTTGCTGTCCCTAGAACTCCTAAGAAAAATAATCTTCTTTTAGCAACGTAGAAGGGAGGACAAAGGCAAGGATGCTGATTCCCGGTATGTAGCGACTATATCGACACAGATACACAGAATACTACAGACATCTATCCAAGCAAAAACCCGCATTATGTGCGCTACCACGAAGCGGTAATGTCTCCGATATCTGGGGAACAGCCCACCAATCGTGCCAACGTGCTTTGGATCCAACTTCCGGAATTACCACGGAAAGATTCAGTTTAGGACCTTCTGCATTCGATGGGTCGTTGACGGATACGGGTTGAGATGCAAGTGCCTTCCTCACTGTTCCGATGGCAATACTTGTTCCGATGCATGCCCGAAGTGAGTCTTTCACGTCCTTGACCCAGTCAGAATACAGACCAGAATTGGTATCATTCTTCTTTTTATCTTCTTTGGTTTCGTTAAAGTGAAGGTACGGACCGTCCGCAAGATACTTTTCAATATTCTTCCGCGCTTCCGCAATGGCGCGCTGGGCTCTGTCAAGCACGGCTGCGTCTGGTTCCCCTTCAATTGTTGACTCCTGCTTGAATACTTCAAAAGGAATACACTCTGGGAGGGAAATTGGAAGAAAAGGTTTCATGCGGAGCTGGTAACGGAGTTTCTCGGAGGAATATCGTTGTTGGGATGGCAGTGAATAGGATGGGAGGATGTTGTGTCGTTGGAGAAGGGTGTAAAGGGAGTTCAAGGCAATGGCAAATGCATCGATCCAGATGAGTTCAGTCGTGAGTCGGTCAAGGTGTGCAAACGTACGCCTGAAAGCTTGGATTCGTTGTACGGGATTTGCGTCCTGCTTTCGACCAGCTTGCGATCGAGAGGACTGTCCTATTCTTTGAAAAGCTGCAGACACGCAAGCGCGAATTCTTTCAAGGTGCCCAAGATGAGTGGAGCAGATATGCGACAAGTACCAGTACATGCCAGGGAGTTCTTCAGGGGAGTAAATCGAAAGCTCAAATCCAAGCTGGATAATGAGACGCAACTGGCGTAGTTTATGATGATAAGCCCAACTACTTAGCGGGTACGAATATGTTGGTTCATCGCCATGTAGTTTGATGGGAGGTTCGAGAGTCAAATTGCGAATCTGAACGTCGAAGTCTTCGGCCTGACATCACATTTGATTAGCACTATAGGCTTAATGAAACTCGGTGTATCTGCCAATCACCTCTGCTTGCAAAGCATCCCAGTCCAAAACTGAATGTGTAAGCGTACGGCGTACGCGGCAACGATTCAGACAAGCCGTTCGGTAAGTATCAATAAAAGGCTTCCCAAGATCAGTAAAATCCTAGCTACTGGGCATGCATATGTGAGAATACCTGAGCCATCCTTTTGATGAAACTTTCCATTTGTTTGGCCAGCTGAAAGCGGAAGTCTGATGGATTCTCAACCTCATCATTTGCACCATCGAGGATTTGACTGGATGGAAGAACAAGATCCGCCAACTCGTCAAACATGAACTGTTTAATGGATAGGGAGCCAAGCACCCGCATATCTTGCAAAATCAGAGATTGACACAACGATCGAATGTACACGGCTGGCTGCGGATTCCGGGACTGTAGTGCCCAAAGAGACGTCTGGAGTGACCTCTGTGAGCGATTTGAACCCTGGGGATCAAGGGAACACTCACCCGCAAATTATGAGGGCCACTATAGTCTAGAATTGTCTGGGCGTCGATAAAATCCTGGCACAAACGGGTCATAAATTGGATCGCATCTTCGAATTTGACTTTCACCATTGGCCGTGGAGGTACAGTGCTGGCTAGGCGTCGTTGAATCTTAAGACTGAACGAGTCTTCAACGGATTTGCCAAGTGTCGATGAATTTGCAATAAGTTCGAGTTGACGAGAGCTTTTCCTAATGTGCTGGATGCATTTTCTGTCGGAACTATCAGTCGCCAATTCAAGGGCAGACAGAAACTCCCTCCTAAATATGAGTCGGTCGAGAAGTGCGCTTTTGACTTCTTTCTCAATACCGCTTCCATCTCGTTCAAGCCAAATGATTGCTTCATTTACAACGGCTCGGATCTGCTCAGAGTCGATATCTGACAGCAGCTTGCGATTATAGAGCTGCGAAACAAAATCCTCTTCCTGTTATAGAGGATTAGTACCTTTGTGCGGGATACTAGCCCGCGATGAACGAACCTCGTAGTAGTACTCAAATGTGACCACTCCATGAATCCAATCACAGGCTTTTACCAAAGCAAGACAGTAGGCCCTCAGGACAAGAGACACCAATTTCTGGTCTCCCCTTCCCGCGCCAATGCGGTCACCAGGAAAACTGGGTTCTTGAGCACCCCGTTCCTTCCCACGGTGAAATTGTGCCTCCTCGAGTGTTGCTGGAACCGGCCAGAGGAGACGGTTGAGGTAGATCGATGTGAAAAGAGTCTGAGAAAGCGGATGGCCCATGTGCCACGCCACCTATAAATTGAGAATAGCCATCCCTCGGCTCAAGTCTTAGTCCTTTGATTGTTTTCATCACTTCGTCCATCCAAGACCCTGCGAGACAGTCACTCGCAAGCGATCCAAACAGCACGTACCTCGTGGCAAAGTAGCTGGTCCATTATCCCCACCACTTCCTCGGGTAAAAGCTCCCTCCATATATCGTAATCGTCATCGAGAGATTCTCCGGCCGCGAGATATCCACTGTCCATTTTTGCATCCATAATCTACCTCGCTCCCAGTGCTCCAAAATTCAACTGTCAGCAACGAATGTTCACCCACGCAGGGGAAATGAGTCGCTCGAGCAAAGGGATATCTAGCACACGCAGGTCGCAAGGGATGGAATGGGAAGAGCGCACCTCCAGAGCCCCGACAGCTTCGAATAGCGTAAAGTACTCATATTTCACCAATTGTCCCGTATTCAAAGCTGTTTCAGAGTCAGTAATTATTCAAGTATAAAATTAGATTTATCGGCGGCATGAGAAGCGGTATAAACTAGCCTGAGGCAGCTTTGGTAAATTCTTCTGTGATATCGCGGGCTTGAATTCCACCCGAGGTGATGCGGGGAGAGTAATCGTTGGGCTGCATCGTCATCGGCCACAGAATCGACAAATCGCTCTGTTCATATCAATTTCAAAAGGAAATATGAGTTCTCCGTGAGTTAGCTCCCTCCAGCGCGCATAGCGAGGCTTGGGCTAATCTACTGCTGCGGTGGTAGTTTACTGGAAGTCGTGCCACTCCCCACGAACCAGAATTTTGATTCAAATGGGTGGACTACGTCAGAGACACACTTGAAACGGCAGTCTACATGTGCAAATAGTCACACACAAATCCAAGATTTGCATCAAATGTAGTCCTGAATTTACACAGTAACAGAAATATATATGGAGGCCGTCTAAAATAAACTGGCTTGATCCTCCTCAGCCTTCTTGACGCTGAATGACGTACAACGGATGGCCAACCATAGCTTATAGGCCATCAAGAATCGCTGGACCATTCAATTCTCAATTTATCACGTCGCTGCTATCTCATTTCGATGCCGATGCAGCAGCCTCAGCCATGGCTTCAGCATTCTGCTGAGTAAGGCTCTTCAAATCGCCTTGCTTGCCATTCTGTAATCCGCCCACATTGACTTGTCAACTAGATGGTCCCTCACGCGCACTTCACAGACAACGTCGGGGCAGCACTGACCTCCCACTTGGCAAATTTGAGGTCGGACTCGATGTTTCGATCGACCTTGGCACGAATCTCGGGCTTCAACGATCGTCGGACCGTCCGGGCAGCAACTGCCAGGTACCGGTTGTAACTGGCGAGAAACGGGGATAAGTTAGCAATTGGCACAGACAAAGGGCGAGAAGGGGTTCGCCTAGAATGCGTACGTCAAGCCTGCGGTTTTCCACGCGAAGGTCATTATGAAGAGTAGGTAATTGGCGGTGGGATGAAACGTGAACTCTGCGTTGACGGTCCGGGATTTCCGTTTTGGAGACTTTGGCTGCTTTGCGAGTTTGGACTCAATTGCTTCTCGCCAAGACTCTACCTGAGAGATCACTCGATCACGTGATCAAGGGCCGTCAAGGTTGGGCGAACACTTGCAGTGGCTTTAGCAGCTTTGGTCCTTCGATGTTCAATCTGGTTGCTTTGTATCTGCTTCTACTTCTGCAAAATTGAGGTCTTGACTTGTTCAATTCGGTTAAACGATGCCTAGTGGACGCTGCTTGTCTCAAGTTGAGGTGCGAGACTAGGTACGGCAGTCTATCTAACTTCAAGCTCTCACTGCCATGTTTCTTTCGACTGACATGAAGGCCATTTAAACTATGGTTTCAATTTTCTACTATCCTTGAGAAAATTTTCAGGAGCTTTCCTTTTCCACATTGATTTAATATACTTTAGGATAGTCTAGGTTGAAAATATATGATAACAGTAGCACATACTGTGATTCTTCAGCGCCACATCAGTATCCCCTCTCATGAACCCTGTTAATCGGTCACTTCCGCAAGATTTGAAGATTTGGTACAGTTCGTCCACATGAGGCAATCGATGAAATAATAGTTGGACTGCGTAAGTCTCGCGAAGATGCGAGCTCTCCATCAGCACTCCTGCTCGGTCTCATTTTGATCTCTTGTCTGTCTCGAACTTGGTCTCGTGTCCCGCTGGTCAGATCCTCAAATGGGATCAACGAGTTTTTTGCTTGAGCGGGGGGTATTCCTGAGATTGATTGAGGCATATACAATGGCTAGTAGTTCCATGATTGACTTCCATCACCCTGCTTTGGGGCAGAATTGTTCTGAACCCCTCGGTCGTGCCCTGGGACCATGATGCCAAAACAGTATGCCTTGAGAATGATCCACCTCATGAGTCGGGTGTATTCGAATCCTCGACAATCACTACGCCTGCAGGAGTAGAGGGGCCAGAGAATTAAGATAATACTAAGTACTCGTACTAGGAGACGCCTCACAGATGCGGACTGAATAATGCAATCAAAATTCCAAGACGCGGGCTACCGTGTCCATCGCAGGTTCCATGCGAACTGTGGATGCCGAGAAAAGGAAACCTCCTGCTGGCGACCCGGCGGACTGGATCGTCCTCTGTACTACCAAGTATCGTTCCGTGTGCCTGGGACTGGCCGGGCGCTGCGTTGGGCAGCTTCCGCATCTCTAACCTTCAAGGCCAACCGCTGATCTACAATCAAGCTTGATGCTCTTTCTACAACAAACTACATGAGAGTATGCCCTTTATTCCTGGTCCACCTTCTATTATCTCCTAGCAGCAAAATCAGGATAGTGCATGCTGATATCAACTGGAAAATGGTCATTATGTTTGGCCTGAGCATCCGAGTGGCCAAGTAGGCCAGTTTCCAGCCTTGCGCTACGGCGCAGCTGATTGCATTAATGGCGCCCTTGACATGGCTGTTCACTTCAGTTGACTTGGACTATCCACGCTACCGGCGGCTTGCCCGGCTACATGGCCCCTGGTCCCATTTACTATGCTTTATCTGCCGCTAATCTCTGCTAGGCGGAAGCGGTGAACGGGTTCAAGAGCTCGGATTGGGCTTGCACACACAGCTTGAGCCTCCAACCGCATGAGACGCTGGAAGTCGAGGCAGACGGATGGTTCCAATGCGCCGGGAGCGGATGGTGGAATGCCAGAAAATACTTTGCATGGCGCAAGTCTGGACACGCTATTGCTTGGTTATTCCCCTTGTTGCAGAAGACTGAGGATGCTTGTTCATCGTGACGACATGGTTTTTTATAGAATGTCAGTTCTTTCCTCCTGAGAAGCTTCTGGTGTGATAGAGGGTGGATAATGAAGGAGAAAAGCCTGTAACGTGAACTTAGATCAACATATACAATGAATTGTATGCACAATCCTGTCTAAGTACATATTCAGGTATTGCAACCTTGTAAGCTCATCTCAGTGTGTTGACCAGAAAGCCACGGAACCCGCACCCATGACATCGGGATGTAAATGAAGAACCTAGAAAAGTGAGATCAAACCAAGTCAATTCTGATGTGTGCATTCATCCTTCACCTGGCTTCCTTCACTCTCATTGAACTCCTCATAACTTCAACCACTCAGTCCAGAAGGAAATCCATATCAACAGAGATCAGACAAACTTCTCTTAGAACGAGAAAGTCTTGCTGTTGATTAGAGACTCTCACAGAAAGCTCTTGGGCAATTCTCCCTTCAACAAAGATTGGCTCATCCAAGCTTGTTCATGTTAGTGTGTTCCAGCTAATGTTGATTTGCTTCATCACCCATCGCGTAGTTTCACATCCAGAATCTGAGAATTGAAATACACTAACACCTTGCCTTATCGGATAGATAAGACGATATCGTCCTCGATATTTCTCCGTTCACTAGTGGGCGAGTGATATCGCAGGCCGGCCTACGATATGGGCGTTGTCAAAAAGGGAAGCACAACCCGCCCAGCTGCTGGGTCAAAAACCAAGGCCGGAAAGCGCAAAGTGTTGAACCGTCCGCCTACCAGGAAGATCGTCCGCTGGAATGGTATGCGAGGGACCTGGAATCCCTTGGGTGGGTTGTCCTGCTGACAGAGATTAGATGAGTTGGATAGGAAGCTCCTTTTGTGCATTCAGTCGGCCTGCAATACCCATGGTATCAAGCTGCCCTGGGATGAGATATCAAACTTAATGGGCAATGACATCTCGGAAGGAGCCATCGTCCAGCATTTGGCGAAACTTCGTGTGCGCGCTGTCGAGGCTGGCTTAGACGTCCCTCCGCCACTCCGTCGAGGTGGAACGAATGCCAACTCAAAACCAGCGAAGACAGGCCAGAAAAAGAAAGAAGACATTGAAACCGACACAGACAACGATTCTGACTATGGGGAGCATCAAAGAAGGTCCCGGAAAAAGCCAACAAAGAGACGCGTCAACGATGATCACCACGAGTTCCATGAGTCAGAACAACAAAAGGCGGAGGATACGGACTTGGAAACTCCACAGACCATCAGCAGCAACATGGAGTATATTGCCACTGGAGCTTCTTTCCTAGAGTATCCAAATGATGAGGACTCTGACGGTGAAAATGCCTCTCCAATCTGTGGAGAAGAAAGCAATGGTGCTACCACCTCAGCCAGAGACTCATGTGCTTCAGTGACAAAAGTGGTCAAGCTGCGTATCGCGAAGCCACAATTCGAGCATATTGCCCAGCGTGAGAGAGAAATGGATGCCCAGAGGTCAGATATCAAACCAGAGTATCCCCAAGCTGCCAACGTCTTGTATGGCAACGCAGTTGGCATGGGTAGAACAGAACCGGCTCCGCCAAGCTCTACTTGGACAGGCGATTTTCAGATAGATATGGAACTGTCAAACACGGCGCAGTTTCTCACAGCACCCCCTAGCTGGGGAAATCCAAGTACCACAGACCTTCACTTGGATCCTAACCCGACCAATGCTAGTAGATACTCGCTTCAACAATCCCGCTCACAGAATTCACACTCGTACCATGTCCAGCAAAACGCATATCATCCGATCCAAGGGGGTCCTTCTTCCAATATTGCGACCCACGAAGGGATGTTCGGGGGCCTGTATGGACGGATGAATGACCAGGAAGGGGCAGGCTTCATGACAATGAACAACTTCGATTCATTACAGTCTTCTGGAACCCTCAGTAGCGGTATGGTGAGCCATGAAAATGACCCTTTTCTCGGGAACATGGGAGAGAATGGAAGCGATGGCTTTTAATGGTAAGCAAGCCACGAAACAAAACCCGGGTATCTACCAAATGCACAGATTTTGCTAAACAGAAGGCGGAGGGATCGACCAACGTGAGACGAATTCAGTAGCTTGCAGTGTGAATGACCCATGATCCCTTTTTTTGTTTGAGCCGAGCATGCTCAACCGTGGAAACCCCGTGGAGCTGATTTGCTTCCTTGCAACCTGCCTCTACGTTTCCTTAACCAAAATCTCATGGGATACATTGGGCTGCAATTTGGAGGTCTCCTCGCTGGAAGCGCGGTTGGAGTGACATTTTTGCAAGCAACAGATTTCAGGGAAATCTCCAAGAACAAATCTTTTACGGATATGAAAATAAACTTTAGGATAATGAAAACAAAGCCGCCTCACCATGCTATACTAGTACTTATTAGATAGGAAGCAGTTCTGAATCTGATGGAACTTTTGCGGTATCCCATGACTATTATGTAGGCCTCTGTCTCCGAAGAGACTAAAGCACCTACTCCTGTGCTACAAAATTCGGTCTAAAGTAAAATTGAGAAATACAGACGTATTTCTCACTCTAGCCCTTGCGACTCGAAGAATATTGAAATGCAGATTCAGGTTTTCTCCTCGATTAAGACGGGGTAGAAGAACTTCCGACCCTGTGCCGAGCCTCTTTGCGGCCACCATCGGTCTGTCGGTTCGACGAAGAGTTCTGGCCACACGAAGGCTGGTCCCGAAGAGGAAATGAATTCCACGTGACTCTTCCATGGGCTTCCAAGCTTGCTTGGACGAGGGAGAGAAACGCCAAGAGCCTGGAGAAGCCGCTCGAAACTATTCAGTTTTTTTTCTTCCTTCAACAGCTCCCCAGGCCAATTCCTCTCGACCTTCTCTTCTTCCCAACTGGGCTCTCTTCTTCATTGTGATCTTGCATCTCTTTGGAGTTCTGGGTGTGTTGAGCTAGTTTCTTTTGTTGTTCCTATAATATCTGTCAAGATGCAGCGCGCCCTTTCTTCCACATCAAAGGCCTTTCGCCCACAATTCTCTCAGTTCCGTACTGCAGGTGTGAGCTTGCAGCAGCAAAGATTTGCTCATAAGGTTTGTGAATTTAACTATGTCTTTGCCTTCGAGCCTAAAGATTGGAGCTAATACGAATGATATTGTACTACAGGAGCTCAAGTTTGGCGTCGAGGGACGTGCTGCCCTCCTCAAGGGTGTTGATACCCTTGCCAGAGCTGTGACGACTACCTTGGGCCCGAAAGGCCGCAATGTCTTGATCGAATCCCCATACGGCTCTCCCAAGATCACAAAAGGTTTGTAAAAAAACAAAGAAAAAAAGACCAAAGCTGGCATTGAGCACTGGATGGCCCTTATTTCGGCAGCTCGGTCAGACTAACTCCCCCGTGTCTGCTTCTAGATGGTGTCACTGTCGCGAAGGCAATCTCACTGCAAGATAAATTTGAGAACCTTGGCGCCCGTCTTCTGCAAGATGTTGCCTCCAAAACCAATGAGGTGGCTGGTGATGGTACCACCACCGCAACGGTCCTTGGTCGGGCCATCTTCTCCGAAACCGTGAAGAACGTGGCTGCCGGTTGCAACCCAATGGATCTCCGAAGGGGTATTCAAGCCGCAGTTGAGTCCGTTGTTGACTACCTGCAACAGAACAAGAGAGATATCACCACCACTGAAGAGATCGCTCAGGTCGCAACTATCTCCGCCAACGGTGATACTCACATTGGCAAGCTCATCTCCAGTGCTATGGAGAAGGTTGGGAAGGAAGGTGTCATTACCGTGAAGGATGGCAAGACAATTGAAGATGAGCTGGAAGTGACCGAGGGTATGCGTTTCGACCGGGGTTACACCTCTCCTTACTTCATCACCGACACCAAGACCCAGAAGGTTGAGTTCGAGAAGCCACTCATCCTTCTGTCTGAGAAAAAGATTTCCGCCGTCCAGGACATCATCCCTGCCCTTGAGGCCTCCACTACCCTCCGCCGCCCTCTTGTGATCATCGCTGAGGATATCGAGGGTGAGGCTTTGGCTGTCTGCATCCTCAACAAGCTCCGTGGTCAGCTCCAGGTTGCTGCTGTTAAGGCTCCTGGCTTTGGTGACAACCGCAAGAGCATCTTGGGCGATATTGGGATCTTGACAAACGCCACCGTCTTCACCGATGATCTCGACATGAAGCTGGATAAGCTCACTCCCGATATGCTTGGCTCTACCGGTTCGATCACCATCACGAAGGAAGACACTATCATCATGAATGGCGAGGGCAGCAAGGATGCCATTGCTCAACGTTGCGAGCAGATCCGTAGTCTTATCAATGACCCGACCACCTCTGATTACGAGAAGGAGAAGCTCCAGGAGCGTCTTGCCAAGCTCTCTGGTGGTGTTGCTGTCATCAAGGTTGGCGGCGCTTCTGAGGTTGAGGTTGGTGAGAAGAAGGACCGTGTTGTTGACGCTCTGAATGCTACCCGTGCGGCTGTCGAGGAGGGAATCCTTCCTGGCGGTGGTACTGCCCTCCTCAAGGCTTCTGCCAACGGCTTGAACAACGTGAAGGCCGCCAACTTTGATCAGCAGCTCGGTGTCAGCATTGTCAAGAATGCCATCAAGCGCCCCGCCAAGACCATCGTTGAGAATGCTGGTTTGGAAGGAAGCGTTATTGTTGGCAAACTGACCGACGAATATGGCAATGACTTCAACAAGGGTTTCGACAGCTCCAAGGGTGAATATGTCGACATGATTGCCGCTGGAATTGTTGACCCACTTAAGGTTGTGCGCACCGCTCTCGTCGATGCCAGCGGTGTCGCCTCTCTCCTGGGTACCACTGAGGTCACTATTGTCGAAGCACCTGAAGAGAAGGCTCCTCCAGCTGGCGGCATGGGCGGTATGGGTGGTATGGGAGGCATGGGTGGCATGTACTAGACTACTGACCCCCATCCCAAGTGTACCTCTTCTCCATTGTTTTAATATTAACGATTTTGTGTAATTATGCCATCCTGTCATATTATATCATGTGTACGGTGTTTTAGTTTTGCTTTGGTGTTATGTGTTAATTCTCATTTTGATTGTTCAAATTCACTCTGGCCCCTATCCTCTGCTTTCCCCTGTTTCTCCATGGCGTTGTGGTGAGGAAATACTCCACTCTGATTTTTTCTTTTGTTTAAATCGAGTCTCCAAGTTTCTCTTGTTTTGCCAAGCTTCAGGTTCTGCATGGCACGCATGAGACCAAAATGAAGTGAGACCTTTGAAATCGGTGTCTGCACGGTTGTCTTTATCTCTATGGTATTTTTTTTTTTTTTTTTTGCACGGCGTCGCGTCCTTATATACTTTATACTAATATTGGTACAATTTCAAAGCAAAAATAAGGATGCCTGTCAGACAGTGCAGATGAAGCGGTGATGTCCTTCAGAAAATTCTCACATATATCTGCCTCATACAAAAGCCACCAGAGGAGTACAGCTAGACCAGCAACAAGACTTTAATAGAGATAGGAGCATGGGTCTTGACGGGATATCAGTTTCGCAGTATAAAGTGAAGTCGCATTGAGGGAGGACGATGAGAGTTCCTGCCATCGCAACCCCATATGAACCCAGCAGCGCGCATGCTTTGTATGATACTTGTTCAATAAAGCCGCACATTCAGAAGGCAGCAACAATAACAGATTGAGGTTAGTAACGATGTCTCGTGAGCGGCTTAGGGTGGCAGTACGTCAGCTAGTGGGTGAGTAGGCTACTGTGAGCGGGTGTTTTGGTTGTCCCCACCAAACCCTTCAGCCCCTCCATCCCTCTGTTGCCTCCTATCATTTACTCAAAATCCAAAAACTCCTAGTCCCGCCAGGAACCCTTCTTATTTGACTGAAACAACGCCTGTCCTCGTCGGAACGCCATCAATTATCCCCTTTCAGTACCAGGTAAGTTTATAGCCTGACAGACATACTCCGTACAACTCCAGTCTTTGCCTCTGCTGGCTTTGTGATTCCGTTGTCTGGCGATTGCGAGGGCACCTTGTCATTACGGAGGCATACTCCACACCCTACCAGTGGAACAAGTCTTTCATCTCACCATTTTTGCAGTCGAGCTTCTCGCTGAATTACACTGACAAAAGTGCTTTTGACCTCAATTAGTTCTATCCCCGTGATTTTCTTAACGGGACAAATCCAACTACATCATGTCTGTACGTGACCACCTTAACCCCCTGAAGTCTTCCTCGCGTCGACCGGAGAGGAATCTGGAAGTCAATGCTGATATGAGTTCTTGCAGGTCGATTCTGGGTATGTCACAATAGCGATCCCCACGCACGGTCGTTCTCATCACGGGTCTCTCTTTCTCTCGCACTTTTGCGCACGAGAATGCATTCAAGTCTCCCACCTCTCCCAAGCTATCGTTACTGATCGTTGAATGACAACTTCAGCGTTACTATAAACCCAGAATGCATTACAACTTTCAATGAGCTGCGGCTCGGCCGGGGCAAGACCAAGTTCATCATCTTCAAGATCGCCGACAACCGACGGGAGATTGTAGTTGAGGAGGCTTCCGGCGACCCGGACTACGAGGTTTTCCGCAAGAAACTCGAGGATGCCAAAGATTCGAAAGGAAACCCTGCTCCAAGATACGCAGTGTACGATGTGGAGTTCGAGCTGGAAGGCGGAGAAGGAAAGAGGTATGCCCCCTTCATCGACGCGTGGTGTTGCCGGACCAATTAACTTGATACTAACGAATGGGTGTCTATCTACAGAAACAAGATTGTTTTCATCTCCTGGGTTCCCAGTGAAACCCCGACCTTCGTGAGTAACCATCCCTTTTGCTTCCCGCTTGAACACTGGCTCATTTAATGTCGAAGTGGTCCATGTTGTACGCCACCAGCCGGCAAACCTTGAAGAACGCCATCAACCCCCACACAAGCATCCACGCCGATGACAAGGCTGATATTGAATGGAAAAACGTGCTCAATGAGGCCAGCGGTCGCAAAGCCACCAAATAGAGAAAATATGTTCGTGTCTGCCGACGAGCGGTCCTATGAAAGGCTAGTTCATGTCCCACCTCCTTTTACATGGGATCCGGATACGATAGACACTGGCCTCTTCCCCAGTCTCCCGAGTTTCTTGACTTCCGCTACACTGCAACGCAGTTGCGCCCAGTGTTTCAAATGAGATTTCATGACGGCTGTAAATCCTTTCCTTAGAGCGCCCAATGGCACCCTAGGTCGTTTCTATGTTCCTCTCTATTCTCTTTCCATGTTAAGCGAATATACTCTCGTTTGCATCAAAACTTCTGTCGTGCAGTGCACTCCGTGTAAGGCGTTTAGCCCTCATTAATGGCCCCTTTCATGTGATTTTCTACCCCTATGTTACCTAGAATAGCCAGATTCGCTGTGTCCCAATCCGAAAATTTTGCACGATGCCTTCGGCAATGAGCCAAATTCGAGCATCCTGATTCAAGTTCCAAGGTGCCTTCTGATGGTTGATTCAGAAACTGCAGCTTGTTGTGCCTGAGTCGGTAAATCCAAGATTAGGTCGGAAGTAGAAGGGCCTACCAGCCAATCGCAGCATGTCGAGTGAGAACATTGCTTAGTCATCTCGGATTGGAACGTCCAAGAACCTCACACCACCAACTTCCATCCTGCTCGGAATTGCTGTGACAAACTTGTTTACTCCTGGTCCCCTCCCCTCGCCAGCCACCCAACTTCTCTCCAGTGGCCTGCTTTCACCCTCAATTCCCTTTCTCTGTGAATTTCTTTGTCGCACTTGACCAGAATGTACTTCCGCGCAGTCTCCCGCGCGGTAACGAGCTCTGCTCGGAATGCTTCCTTGACCGCAAGCAGACCTACCTGCCTTAATGTTCGTCAGCCCCAGATCGCCGTTTCCCAGAAGCAGATTCGCTGTGCGTCGACCGAACATGCAATTGCCAATCCCGAACTTGCCGGTATCGAGAAAAGATGGGAGACTATGCCTCCTCAGGAACAAGCTGAACTGTGGATGAAGCTTAGAGACCGCATGAAGGTCGATTGGCATGATATGACTCTGGCGGAGAAGAAGGCCGGTAGGTTTATCTTGGGTGATGTTATCTCGCTGATTTTTCTATAAAAAAAATCTCTGCCAGAACGCACTATGTGGTTTTTTTTATGGCCGAATGATGGCTGAAAGAGGACGGATTTGGAAGCCCATTGGGGATACGTTCTTCGTGTATCGCATGCAGCTTGGGTGCAATATTGTGGACAATTGCTAATTGTATATGATTTGAATAACAGCTTACTGGATTGCTTTCGGTCCACATGGCCCTCGAGCTCCGACCTCTCCCAAGGGAGAAGGTATCAAGATATTCGTCCAAGTCGCTAAATACCTTGCAGTCTCCCTCGGTGTGTTTTTCCTCATTCGCTCTTTCGCCGGCCCTGCACCAAAGACAATGACCAAGGAATGGCAGGAGGCCACCAACGAGTACCTAAAGGTATGGAACTTCCATTTACCCGGTTTCAGTTTGGTTGTGAAATGATCCCCTGGACCTTTACTGACGGGTAAAATTCTGTGAATAGAGAGAAAAAATGGACCCTATCACTGGTATCAGCAGCGAAGGCTACAGTGGCAAGGGCCACGTGCAGAGTCCTCCTGCCAAACACTAAAACAAGTGTCTCATTGTGTGAAACTAAAGCTCGCGAGCATTATCAGAGGATAGAAAAAGTGACGTGGAAACAGGTCAGATTCCCTCACATGCGTGCGCTGTCACGTCGCGTGTACCTACTGCTTCACGGCTACATATTTTGTGCAATACAAAATCCAGTGTATTATTCGCAATTTTCATATACAACCTTCCAATGTTTGAATTTTGCTGTTTTGGATATTGTACTTATGAAATGCCTAGGTGAATATTTTTTTCATTGATTGCATCATAGTATGGTTTGGTTCTGCCTCCTTCCAATGTTCCTTGCTCTGAGGAGGATGCTGCAATGATATGGACATTGATGCTTGATGCGGCTCCTATGAAGCCATTTTCTCGAAGTATTATACACTGCTCTGCACCGATTTGTGATTGCATATTACAGATAACCATGCCTCTGACAGATATTCTAAGTTGCTTGAAGCAGAGTATAGAGTAGGATTCACCTCCTGCTGATCAAGTACTCTGCAGTCCTTATGCCGTGTGAGCATAATGTAGTCCCAACCCGTCGTAGTCCTTCAGGATATTCTTTGCCCCAACTACTGTAATGCGTCACAAATAGTGGCTAAACAAGTCGCAGTTTATCCATCAATTGTTAACACAGGCGCAGGGATTGACATCTTAGCCCAAGGCCAGGGATGCGTGACGTCGGTGCAACCCACAAGCAGGTCATCGGTGTCACCTCCCACAAAAGGACGCATGAAGTCTAGTACTAGTATTTCAGTACTACTCGAACGACCTGTGACCGACTAAATATCTCGACCCTTCTAACGTTCTAGCCAGTCTAGAATCTTGAACCCGTTCAGGACGTGGACAGTTTACGCTCTGTATGGTTGGATTCTACTCCTAGCTTACTACGACCAAGTTCGAGCCCCGGACCTGGCTGATTTCAGGTACGCGCCCTTATCCCCTCGTTTCCCAGTTTCAGAGAGGGCGACATCGATTTCCGTTGCCTTTTTCCTTGCTCTCAATTCCTCCATATCGTGAGTACCTTAGATGCTATTGACAACTGTGCGCTGCTCTTAGCACAGCGAGGTTAATCTGATAATCATAAGTACTCCTGTTATTGCTTGACTGCAGTTCAGGTACGCCATCAGCAGCCTTCTTGGTCCATTCAATTGGCGGGCTCCCATTAAGGATGAATTGTACAAATTGAAACGATGCTTGTGTTCACCTTCACAATCCACTTTTCATATCACTTGCTTTACATGTGTGACTTGCTGATGACAGAGGACTGCGTTTAGAATCCAAAGAATATTTGTTCAAGTCTTATCCTCCAGTTGTGTCTGGTTTCACTTCAGGTATGTCATGGACATCTTATTTCTCCACTTTCAACCCCGTTTCTGGGAGTATTCAAAGGCCACATGGCTTATGCCCTATTGTATAAGTATCCTGCCTATCCCTTTTTCATGTGCCAGAAACCTAACTAGCCGCAGTTGGCTGCCCCGGCACCAAAAAATATCTCGGGTGCCATGCGTGATAGGTAAACGGCTGAATGCACTATTTTGACTCTTAGGAACAACTCCCCATGGCTTCTAACCGGGATCTCTCAAATGATGATGGCCCATGGACGGGGCTCATCAAGTTAGATCCCTGGCTTGGACCGTTCAAGGATGCTTTAAAGCGAAGATACAACCTTGCTCAAAGCTGGATCCAGAAGATCGATGAGCACGAAGGTGGCTTAAACAGATTCAGTAAAGTTCGATTCACTCC
This sequence comes from Malbranchea cinnamomea, assembly GCA_900128795.2. Lineage (NCBI taxonomy): Eukaryota > Fungi > Ascomycota > Eurotiomycetes > Onygenales > Malbrancheaceae > Malbranchea > Malbranchea cinnamomea. Next base: position 37,415 of record FQSS02000197.1, read on the forward strand.
ACCTTGTCCTTCATTTAAAGGTGCTGATACGAGCTTTCCTCATGTCAGGGCTTCCAGACATTCGGCTTGAACGTCCACGACAATGGCGATATCACATACCGGGAATGGGCTCCCAATGCCATGGATGCCCATCTCATTGGAGATTTCAGTTGGTTTCATGTCCTAAAAACGTAAAAGATTATGTGAGTGTGCTAACCAGGATTCTGGTTGCTAGATAACTGGGACCGTACAGCAAACCCCATGAAGAGAAACCAGTTTGGGGTCTGGGAGTTGACGCTGCCTGCGAAAGACGGTGTTCCTGCTATTCCACACAACAGCAAAGTCAAGGTTGGTGATGCCGCCGGACTTCTCTTAAAGTGTGACTTGTCAGTATGGCTGAAATGCGGAGAGCAGATTGCAATGACCACCCCAGAAGGGGAAAAGATTGATCGGCTCCCAGCTTGGATCAAGAGAGTCACACAAGACTTAAGCGTATCTCCAGTTTACGATGCCATCTTCTGGAATCCGCCTCCGGAAGAACGGTATCATTTCAAACACTCTCGTCCCAAGAAGCCAGAAAGTCTTCGTATCTACGAAGCTCACGTGGGTATCTCTTCCCCTGAGACAAAGGTTGCAACGTACAAAAATTTCACAGCGAACATGCTACCCCGCATAAAATACCTGGGTTATAACGCCATCCAACTTATGGCCATCATGGAGCATGCCTATTATGCAAGTTTCGGGTATCAAGTAAACAACTTTTTTGCAGCAAGCAGCCGCTATGGCAAGCCTGAAGATTTGAAGGAGCTCATCGATACTGCCCACAGCTTAGGGCTGGTTGTTCTTCTGGACGTGGTGCACAGCCATGCTTCGAAGAACGTGCTTGATGGGCTCAACATGTTCGACGGATCAGATCATCTCTATTTCCATGAAGGCGGCAGGGGAAGGCATGACCTCTGGGATAGCCGTCTGTTCAACTACGGAAACCACGAGGTACTTCGATTTCTGCTCAGTAACCTTCGGTTCTGGATGGAGGAATACAGGTTTGACGGGTTCCGCTTTGACGGGGTTACCAGCATGCTCTATCTGCACCATGGAATTGGAACGTGAGGATTCTGAAGCTACCTTCTCTTTCCTCCCACATTTTTCCCAAACGCTGATGGGTTATTGCCAGTGGCTTTTCCGGGAATTATCACGAGTATTTCGGTCCAGCCATCGACGAAGAGGGCGTTGCGTATCTGATGCTGGCAAATGAGATGCTTCACCAGCTTTACCCTCAATGCATCACCATAGCGGAGGATGTCTCCGGTATGCCAGGTTTGTGCGTCCCTATATCGTCGGGTGGGTTGGGATTCGACTACCGCTTAGCGATGGCTATACCGGATATGTACATCAAGCTGCTTAAGGAAAAAGAGGACGAAGAGTGGAACATGGGCAACCTTGCCCATACTTTGACCAATCGTCGACATGGGGAGAAGACAATCGCGTACGCTGAGAGCCATGACCAAGCGTAAGTTCGTCTCTAGAATGAAAAGGTTGACATTATAAAGGCTAGTGCTGACTTTATCCTAACAGGTTGGTCGGAGACAAGACATTGATGATGTGGCTCTGCGATAAAGAATTGTACACCAACATGTCCGTCTTAAGTGAGCTCACCCCAATCATCGAGCGCGGAATGAGCCTTCACAAGTTGGTCCGTCTCATTACTCATGGCCTGGGAGGTGAAGGGTACTTAAATTTTGAAGGCAATGAGTTTGGACATCCCGAATGGCTCGACTTCCCGCGCGCTGGAAACAACAATAGCTTCTGGTACGCCAGACGCCAGTTGAATCTCACCGACGATCACCTGTTGAGATACAAATTCCTCAACGAGTTTGATCGAAAGATGCAATTGACCGAAGAAAAATATGGCTGGCTTCATTCACCACAAGCACATATCAGCCTGAAGCACGAAAAGGACAAAGTCATCGTGTTTGAACGCGCTGGATTGCTGTGGATTTTCAACTTCCATCCCACCCATAGCTTCACAGATTACCGCGTCGGGGTTGAACAAGCAGGTACCTATCGCATTGTCATTGACACCGATGATCCAGAGTTTGGAGGTTTTGGGCGCAATGCGAAGGAAACGAGGTTTTTCACGACGGACTCTGAATGGAATGGACGGAAGAACTTCATGCAGGTGTACATCCCCACAAGAACGGCAATTGTAAGTTCGCCCTTCAACGGTATCCTCAAGATGGGGGAATTGAGACTGACAATAAAAAAGGTCCTGGCGCTAGAAGATAGTTTGTGAGTCTCAGTTCATTGTTTGAAATGAAGAAAAACTCGAAGTCGCTGTGTTTATGAGCCGAATATTTGTCGGTTTCTCTGCGATTCTTCAGCCTCTCGGCTTCTTCTGTCGCTTCAAGGTCTCCATGTGTTTGTGCCGGGATTGACCGGGTGGATCAGTCAGCCAAACCTGGCGTTGTTTTCGACCACACAAAGAGCGTGTTGTGCCCGCTCATCCCGACAGTCTTGTTATTTACGTATTAAATATTTCGTTACATGGAATTTGTATGCCACGTACCGTCTTTTGTCAGCAAATTAGGCACTTTTGGCCAGAAATTAGTCCACCACGTAAAAATCATACCTGTAATTTCATAACGACCGCACTAATCCCCTATCCCAGCAATGTCCAACACCCGAATTAAGCACAGCTTTCTCTCTGTTTCTCTCTCTTCAACCTCACCTCTTCCCTCCGTCAAATCTCCCCTCGCTCTTTCACACCACCCACCATGTTCAAGAGGTAAATAACCAGGCCAATTAATTTTATACTGCCGTACTGTGCTGCAGAACTTATCAGCTAATTGTTTTTCCCTCATGTTTAGCGGTGTTGCCCGGACCTTCGGAAGGTCCGCCTTCGCGAGACCTTCGTCCACCCTCAGACCTGCTTTCCAGCCATTCAAGAGCAACGCCCTCCGGGCTCTTTCTGCTCGATATGCCAGCTCAGAAGCCGGCAAAGTTGGAAAGATTCACCAGGTCATTGGTGCTGTTGTTGACGGTATGTTTTCCCATTCTGAATCACGAAAATTCTTTTGCTGCCATCAATTAAATCCCAAAACCGCATATTCCACTCCACTTTTCCATCAACAGCAAGGTAAATGGCTTAGAGAAGTTCAATTTCTGATACTGGCTTGCAGTGAAATTTGATACCGATCAACTTCCCCCAATTCTCAACGCCTTGGAGACCAACAATGGTGGACAGAGACTCGTTCTGGAAGTTGCTGTACGTACCACGAAGCCCATTCGCCTAAGTCTAACTTCGGCGAAACCGCGCAACTAACTTGCTATTTAGCAACATCTTGGCGAGAACGTCGTGAGAACAATTGCTATGGATGGTATGAAAATTCCCTCAATTTCCACTATTTTTTTTTGCCTGGATATAGAAGACGACAGGATGCCAACCGGATTACAGGTACTGAGGGTCTCGTCCGTGGGGCCCCGGCCGTTGATACCGGTGCTCCCATCCAGATTCCCGTCGGCCCGGGTACCCTTGGCCGTATTATGAACGTCACTGGTGACCCCATTGACGAGCGTGGCCCGATCAAGGGTGTTAAGATGGCCCCCATTCACGCCGAGCCACCAGCGTTCGTTGAGCAGTCCACCTCTGCTGAGATTCTCGTCACCGGTATCAAGGTCGTCGATCTTCTCGCCCCATATGCTCGTGGTGGAAAGATCGGTCTCTTCGGTGGTGCCGGTGTCGGCAAGACTGTGTTCATCCAGGAATTGATTGTACGTCCACCAGTGTATTTACTGTGCGAGTTGTCAGAGGTTGACACCAATTTCTTTCCTGCAGAACAACATTGCCAAGGCCCACGGTGGTTACTCTGTGTTCACTGGTGTCGGTGAGCGCACTCGTGAGGGTAACGACTTGTACCACGAAATGCAGCAGACTGGTGTCATCAAGCTTGATGGTGACTCCAAGGTCGCGCTTGTGTTCGGTCAGATGAACGAGCCCCCAGGTGCCCGTGCCCGTGTTGCCCTGACTGGTCTGACCATTGCCGAATACTTCCGTGACGAGGAGGGCCAGGACGGTGAGTAATTGCCTTATCCCGCTCGTCATAGAGTAAGGCTAATCCAGGTGCAGTGCTTCTCTTCATTGACAACATTTTCCGCTTCACTCAAGCTGGTTCTGAGGTGTCTGCTTTGCTTGGTCGTATCCCCTCTGCCGTCGGTTACCAGCCCACTCTGGCAGTCGACATGGGTGGTATGCAGGAGCGTATCACTACCACCACCAAGGGTTCCATTACTTCCGTTCAGGCCGTCTACGTGCCCGCTGACGACTTGACTGACCCTGCCCCCGCCACCACCTTCGCCCACTTGGACGCTACCACTGTGTTGTCTCGTGGTATCTCTGAGTTGGGTATCTACCCTGCTGTTGATCCCCTCGACTCCAAGTCTCGTATGCTCGACCCCCGTATTGTCGGTGAGGAGCACTACCAGGTCGCCACCCGTGTCCAGCAGATGCTTCAGGAGTACAAGTCCCTCCAGGATATCATTGCTATCTTGGGTATGGACGAACTCTCTGAAGCTGATAAGCTCACTGTCGAACGTGCTCGTAAACTCCAGCGTTTCCTCAGCCAGCCTTTCACTGTCGCTGAGGTCTTCACTGGTATCCCCGGTCAGCTCGTCGCTCTGAAGGACACCATTGCCTCCTTCAAGGCCATCATCAACGGTGAGGGTGATGACCTGCCTGAAGGTAAGTTAAACTCTTTAGTCTCTATACCCTGATAAAATTTCCCAGTAATGGTCATGGCTAACTGCTTTTTCTTAGGTGCTTTCTACATGGTTGGTGACTTTGCCTCCGCGAAGGCTAAGGGTGAGAAGATTTTGGCCGAGCTTGAAAAGTCCTCATAGAGATGTGAAAATGTACAATTAGCATCTTCGTCTCTGCCTCCAAGGGAAAGTGGCCTCCCTATGTCATGTTTAATTTAGTTTTTCCTTGTGTACATGTCCTACTACACAGCTTGCCGAGCTAGCATTTTTTCCTTTGTAGAAAACCATCGTCTGCTTGTTTTTTTCAACTTTTTTTCTTACGGGGAGTCTCAAAATTGATCAGCATAGAGGTGATTGTTTGCATCTGACGAGCTGAAGGTAATCTGGTTCCCAGCCTCTCTTCTTTCCACTGTTCGAATGAAGCTAGCCAATTCACATAATGCCCCTCTTTCCCCTGCCAGAAGGAAAGCGAACGTCGCGTTGCTTGGCAACGTCGGAATCTGGTGACCAGCCCTGGATGGCGGCCGCCTCCTCTTCGCTGAGATCGGCGATACGGTTCCGGTTTCTGCCTTCGCGGGGAGGGACAATCCAGCTGACCCAGTTATAAGCACGTTTGTCCGGTGCAGAATTGGGGACGTCCTGGGCTGCTGGAGAAACAGGAACAGCGGCAGTGAGAGCAGCGAGGATGGTAAGAGCGAAGAACAGCGATTGGAAACGCATTTTTGATCCTCCGCGCGGGGAAAAGGATGTAGGTGGAATGAATGTTTGGAGATCAGTAAAGAATGATATTTCAATTTCAAAGAGGTAATTTAGTCAATCTGGTTTCTTAATATCTTTTCAGAACGTCCACGATAGAAACCCCGGTTTTCTACGTCTGACAGTTCTTCCTCTGTGTTCACGGGTCTCCGCATTCATTCCTTTGTTTAAGATCTCGGCGCCCTTTGTTGCTCTGTGAAATTCTCAGGATGAAGCGCCAGAGCGTTCAAACTCTGAATAGCCACGGAGGATTGCAGCTGGTAAGTGCGAAGTACATATGACGAAGCGGCGCTCTCACACAACAGTTGTCATCCTCTGACGTGGAGTTGTGCGCAATCGTGAAACGTGCCAACCCTGCCGGTCCGGCGTGAGATGGACATATGACTGGATTCCTTTTCTTTCTTTTGCAGTTAAACTTGATACGATACAGCAGCGCGGAGATCCCTTCAAAGGCTTATCTTACAAGGACTCGGTACTAGTACTACATACTTTGCGAAACCAGATCGCGAGTCAAGCCTTTCTGTCGCACGCGCTTCTCACACCTTAAAAAATTAACTTAATCGGGAATAATCTGTCCTACTCTCAGAAGGAGTTCCTCATCGCCATTATATGGTGGACGCTCCAATTGACTGGGATGGCCATTGGACGGGCGAGGGTCTGACAGACGGGAGTGTACAACAGAAAGGAAAAGATAGGAAAAGAATCACGAAGCCACCATGTACTTTGGAGTAAGGAGAACCGCCAAGATGAATTCACTTTCCACGGTTATTTAGAGGCTGGAGAGCAAAGCACAAAGATCTTTTTGCTCCCTAAATGCCTTCAGAAACAATTGGTTATACGAACGAAACGATGGGCGGTTCGATTCCACAAACAGGTTGATTTTCTGCTATGTGGCTTGCAAAAGAAGAGCACTGCAGTTATTATTCAAAGAACTGGCTTCATCATAGGCAAGACAACCTCTATGGGGACCATCAAGCCACCATGAATGGGGACGATGGAGAAGAATACGACGATCTGATTGCTGATGAAAGAGAATGGCCTGGTCCTGCGCGGAGTGTGTCGGGAAGGAAGAAAAGTCTCTCCACAGCGACCACCACGATACTCGTCGCTCTTAACTCCTTGTTGACCCTGGCATCAATTCTAACCTTGATCATAACAGCACGGAAAAGGTGCAAATGCATTGAGGGTCCTGAACCACCATATTGTACGCTCCCCATTTTTTTGGACACTGCTGTGCGCTCATCTCACGACGTGTCGTTCTAGCTCCCTTGTACGAAGCTGGTGCGGTCAGATACGTGAACAAACTATTCAGCCCGGAAAGGATTTTCCAAATGGAACCTGGCCTTGGAGAGGTGGAAGAAGCATGGAACGAGGCTCTGGGATGTGAGTCCTCTACCGCTCCTGAAGTGAAACGTGAAAAGTTGGAAGGATAAGTACGATATAATATTCTGACATGACGATGGAGCACAGCCACAGAGGGAATTGTACAGCTACCAAAGGAGATAGCCGCAAAGCTCCCCGAGACGGTTGAAATATTTTTCGAGCCAGGCTATTATGTTTATGGGGTATCAGCACATCACCAGTTGCACTGCCTGAATCGCATTCGCCAGTCGTTCTATCCGGAGTTGTTCTTCCCAAATGAGACCAAGGAGGAGATTATCTTCCACAAAAGTACTAGGTGTATTGCTTGATCCCACTATCGTGCTGTCTCATGTTCACTACTGATACCACCGAGTGCAATCGAATAGACCACTGTATCGACCTGCTCCGCCAGTCGATCATGTGTAACGGCGATCCCTCTCTGGTCTACTGGTGGAACTCGAATTACTCGTATCTCGATGCCAATGGAGTGAAGCATTACACCGAGGAGTATCTTAGCATGAGTGAGGAGGAGAGAGTGGCCGGCAGCTTCGTGAAGTGGGAGGTCAAGACTCAATGTCGCGACTGGGACGCCATAAGCGACTGGGTAAACAAGAACAAGCTGCAGGAAAACAAACATCTTAAAAAGCACATGGAGAGAGATTTTCATTCAACCTGATCATTCGTAGCATATACATCATACTAGCATCGCGGGCATACCCAGGCTGCGACGAGTGTCCGTGTGTACGTGCATGTACCTTGATGTACTACTACTACTACTACTAGAGTAGTAGTGAGAATGAGATTTGTGCAGTCCCTTACCATAGTTGGGGTGTACGGAGTACTAACTTGGTAAAAAAGACACTTCCCAGCGCCAATCTTCGTAGAACTCGTAGTAGTGGCCGCATCCACCAAGTTGTTCGACGAAACCGGGGAAGTTGATATCACGTGTGGGGCTTGCGGGGGTGAGTCAGCTGCGTGTTTGTCACCCGTTGTTTTGCCCCCTCACGCCATCAGCGTCGCCTGGTCCGACATCTCCTTTACCCTCTCCACGTTCTCAAACTGGCACTATCCAGCACTTTTTCTTTAATCAATTGCATTTTGTCTTCATGGATAACATACCGCTTTTCTTCCCTTAGATATTTCATGTAGCGCAAACTCGGGCTACTCTTGCTGTCGCTGCTCCTACTATCTTATCTATGTACTTCCTCCGCCCCTGCAGCACACCGCTCTGCGCCATGGCATTGAAGACGGCAACGCCTGTTCGCCGCCAGGCCCGTGTCTATTATCTTGCTCTCTATTCTCTCTGCCGCACACTCTCGACATCCTCATCGCGCCCTTCGCAATTCCACCGTTCGGACTTCACCAACCAGCCGTTCACCGGCACGTATGAGCCGGGCCTCCCCACATCCGGCCCATTGGGATCAGCCCCTCAATTCGGTGCCCCACGGTTGACGCCAAAGGTGCTGAAGCAACACCTTGACCAATTTGTGGTTGGGCAAGACCGTGCAAAAAAAGTCTTGAGCGTTGCTGTCTACAATCACTATCAAAGGGTGCAGGAATTGCAGCGCAGAGCTGAAGAGGAGGAGGAGAGGTTGGCCCGGCAGGCCCGGCGCTATGCTGCTGAGAGACACCCTGTGGAGAGTAGGTCTACCTTGCACCTAATGCTCTGCGTGTTGTAATCTACTACTAGTGCTTCCTATTGGGGCAATCACTAATCTGTTTTGTTATTGCCTCCAGGCGAGTATCCAGGTCAGCAACCAACCGCTTATTACCAAGGTTTCGAACAATATCATGATGATGCCCCACTACCGGATCTGGGGCCCGAAATTGATACAGATCCTCCCTCCATGATCGAGAAATCCAACATTCTCCTGCTAGGGCCTTCTGGGGTTGGCAAAACCCTGATGGCCAAAACGCTTGCACGGGTATTATCTGTGCCATTTAGCATGTCCGATTGTACTCCGTTCACTCAAGCAGGGTATATTGGGGAGGATGTCGAAGTCTGTGTTCAGAGGCTACTGGCAGCGGCGAATTACGATGTTGCCCAAGCAGAGAGGGGCATCATATGCTTGGATGAGGTGGATAAGATTGCCATGGCCAAAGTTAGCCATGGAAAAGATGTCAGCGGAGAGGGTGTCCAGCAAGCTCTTTTGAAAATCATTGAAGGAACTACGGTTCAGGTCCAAGCCAAAGCTGAACGTAATGCCTCTCGGCCTGGAGGATCTCCAGGTGGGTTTTCTGGCCTTGGAGGAGGTCTTGGGGGGCCAGGCTTCGGTACACCGTCTCCGCCAGGCTCATCTGGGAAAACAGAGGTGTACAACGTTCGGACGGATAATATTTTGTTCATCTTCTCTGGAGCATTCGTTGGACTGTCTAAGATTATTATGGACCGGATATCCCGTGGCTCAATTGGATTTGGCCAACCACTGCGGGGTGCAAACGGTCTCTCATCATCCCAGCAGCCTGGAAAGGGCCCCGTTCCTATTCTTCCTGGATCTGAAGAGGAGAAGCTTTACAAGAAATACCTGCCTTTCTTCACACCTTCTCCCACGGTCAATGCGTCTGGCGAGGAAGAACCAACCTACTTCAATCCCCTAGATCTCCTTACTCCAGAAGACCTTCAGAAATTTGGTTTTATCCCAGAACTTATTGGCCGTATCCCTGTTACAACTGCACTCTCGGAACTTAGCCATCCCCTCCTTCTCCGAATCCTCACTGAACCTCGCAACTCTTTGGTCAGTCAGTATACCAGCCTATTTGCGCTTTCGGGTATAGAACTCCGCTTTACTACTGCAGCATTACACAAGATTGCCGCAAATGCACTCTCCATGTCAACAGGTGCTCGTGCTCTGCGGACAGAAATGGAGGCTATCCTGAGCGATGCTATGTTCGAAGCACCAGGCTCGAGCGTCAAGTTCGTTCTGGTGACTGAAGCAGTTGCCGCTCGTAAGGAGAAGGCAGTTTACTTCTCTCGAGGTCAGGGTGGTAAATTCCATGCCACGATCGCGGCGGAAGAGAGTGAGTGGGAGGAGAGAATGAGGAAGGAGCGAGATTCGAAGCGTGAGAAGAAGGGGCGGGCCCAGACCTTTGAGCAGTGGAGGTCACGCTCCAATTTGGATTCTGCAGCTGGCGGCTTCTCGTGACACTGTTGCTTCCGAAACACATATATCTTCTCTCATGAGGTTTATGATCGCTTACCTTAAGGGTGCTGCTCATTATGGACAACCAGGCGTTACTGTGGGGCATCTGTATTCATACTTCCATATGACCTTTGGTGAATTTGGGACCAGGTGATCTTTTCACGCTGTTATTCTCTCTTTGAGAATGATGTTCTTTTTCATATATCCTTCTTTGTGTGTACATGAGCTGACAAAGGTTATCAATTGAGCAAGTTATGTGAACAGGTATCAATTTCCTTTTCAACAAAAAAGGATCATCAAACCTGTCGACATAAACCAATAAACCAGAGAAGGATCAGAAGTTGTGGAAACAAGCAAGTTCTTGATATGCATGCTGTAAACATCGACATGAGAATGGATTAACGAAATCTGACACCAGGCGGAACACTCAATAGAAATATCAGAATTTTGAAGTTCTTTTTTCAACATTCTTTACTAAATGATTGCTCTATTTTTTTAACGGCTTTGAATACATATTACTAGTTTAGAATATCAGCAATGATATATGTGCTACATCAAACTGCTATATACTAGTAGCACTTAGAATAACGTATTTCACCACGAACTTGAACACACCACGAACTTGAACAGCCGTCCACGTGATTTTAAGCCTATTTCAAACTACCAATGAGAATGTCTCAATCTCAACTCTGCCTCTCTTCATACGTTATATATTCGGGGATCATCAGTGCAAACAATCTTGCCTTAGCTGCCCAAGCAGTTAGAGATCAAGGATTGAGTATTCTATCTATGGACCAACGTGACCTCTCTCCTCAACCTCGTACTATACGAAGCATGGCAAATTTGCTCTTTGAAAAGTGCGGAGATGGAACCTCAGAGACTGTTGGACTTAATTGGGTTACCCGTCTCATCTAAAGACATGAGGATTTAAAGTCCAAGTTCGTACGAAAATTCAACTACAAATACTCTCTCTGCGAAGATCTGAAGATTATACAAGACTGGTTTTAACTCGTACAAGAAATCACTGAGGAATATAGGATTTTTCTGGACGATACCTACAACATGGACAAAATTGGATTTCTAAAAGAGATGATCTCAACCTGCATGGTTTTTACCAACTCTGAATGAAAGC
>FQSS02000200.1:0-13815 GCA_900128795.2 Malbranchea cinnamomea
ACGGTATTCAGCGACACGGACATCTTGTTGGCGCCTATAACGGATTTCATCAAGAGCTCCTTGTACCCTGATTGTCCCCCCTTTCTGCACAACTCGGCGGCCGTTCTCTGCCATTTGGTATCCCATTCGATGCGAGGCAAGCTCTCGTGCCTTTTGGAGATCCTCCTCAGCCTCCTGGCCTGTGATCAGACGCGCACAAGCAGCCTTCATGAACACATTCAAGCGCCTGTTAATGCGAGGAGTAAGCAACTTCTTAGCTCGCTGTGTGATGAGCCAGGCCTGCGCCTGGAACTCATGAAGGCGTTTAGGAGTGCGCCAACCATCTTCACCGACACCCATCGCGTTCGGAGCATTGAATTCAGGCGTAGAAGGCCGTTCAGGTCGGGTAGCTCCTTCGGGAGCTCGTAAGGCAGGCAATTCACTCTTGCTATGAAGAATCAACTCATTGTAGAAATCATGAAGATCCCAATCATAACCCTCTGCCTCCTTTTGACGACGGTATTCAGGGTTGGTGCTTCGGCGTGCCTCCTCAATCTCTTCAGCTGTGATAACTCCCCGGCGTGCCTGTTTGGCAACGTAGTCTGCTATGATTTTGTCAGGATTGTAAGGAACAAGCCCTGCTTTTTTCCAACCAGACCGAATTGTTGTAGGCTTGAATGTCTCCCGGTGCACTTGTTCAAAGGTAGCAATAAAATCAAGGCGGTTAAAGTCAAAGACTCCAAAGCGAAGATACTCATCTATAGCCTGCCGATGGTAGTGCTTCAAAGGCTGAAAACACGAGACATCCAAAGGCTGAAGCATATGTGATGAGTGCGGAGGAATTGTAAAAGGAACAATATGCCTATGCCAGCAGTATTCCATAATCTCCATCTCATGATGACTTGCAAAGCCATCAAAGAGTAGCATCCGCCATCTTCCCTTTCTTCTCTTAGCAGTGCAAACCTCAAAGTGCTTGATATAGTCAACCATCAGCTCATCATTAAGATAGCCAGTTGGAGACTTGGCCACAGAAGTCTCTTTGCTAAAACCACCCTCAAAATGCTCTTTCTGAAGATGTAACATCCCCTTCAAGATCACAAAAGGAGGAGCAACCCAGCCATCAGCAGAGACAGTCTCTATAGAAGTTATATGCTCTCGTACATCTCCAGATACATGGAACACGCGCTTGTTCTTGTGTCTAGTGATTACTTGATGCTTTCCTGCAACTCCCAATTGAAAGCCTGTCTCATCAAAGTTGTAAATATCTTCAGTCTGTATACCAAACTCTTGGATAGCCTTCTTGAACCTCTCAAACCACTCCTTCAGCTCTATAGCATTGTGTGCCCATTTCCTATCAACTGCAAGGGGTTTAGAAACCATCTGAGAGTATTCTGCGCGTCGTTCAAGGAATCTGCGAGGCCAGTCACGGCCAACGGTGGGAGGGCGTCCGCTGCCGGCGTGGCATGAAGCAAGGATCCAATTTGCTCGATTTTCAAGTTGCCAGACTCGAAGGTGCACTCCATAACGTTCAGCGCGATCAATCATCTCACAGAGAGCGTCTTCTTGCTCTTTTGAGAGCTTCTTGTTCTGTCCACCGCAGTTGGCGCGCGTGCCTCGTCCGTTATACCGCTGTCGGAGCCGTTCGTAAGGAACTGAGTATGCTCGGTGCAGCTCTGCAAGATTGGGTATTTTTCCGGCTGGAACAGAAGCCAGAGCAGCTTCTATACGTCCATCAACAACCCAGTAGTCTTCTTTTTGCATTGTGGTTGACATATCGCGTGTTTTGTGCAGGTTGTCAGACGCGTTTGCAAATCCACGTTTTGCTAAGATCCACGTTTTGGTGCGAGGCACTGCCTATGGCAGTGCTCGGAGGGTTAGCGCAGCTCATTACCCGATTGAGTCTACGACCTTGGCACGGTTACGGGGTTGAGAATTTTTAGAAAGTCGGACAAATCATTCTTCCTTATCACTAAAGTTGATAATTCCGATGAATGGAAAATGGGGCAAAAGAGTCAACGACCGGGGGACAATTGAAACTATTGATTGGAGAGGATTGCAAGCATTTCGCATCATGGCCACAGATACTAAAGTGCTTGGTCTCGCACATTAACTGGATCTCCATGGCCGTTCTAAGTGGCTCCGGTGCTCCGCCCATCCCAGACTTGCCTGTTTAACTACGGACTCGCGCCCTTGTTACTTGTGGCAGTCCCTGAGCTGCGGAAGCTCCGTTGGGAAATGGACCACACACCCTGCCATGCTATTCCCGATGTTCTCCTCGCACCGTGCTACAGGTGTGTCTGGATGCACACTATCTTGGTGATTACTACTCTTTCCAGCATGGCTTGGTAGCTTCAAGTGCTCCTATCTAACAAGGACCGTCCCAGATGTGCCTTCCAACCTCCACTTGAGTCGTCATTAGCCGTGAATGTCTTGGACAGCAGCGTACTATATAAATAATCGCCTGCTCCCATTCGAAAAAACCTCGCTGTTGTCTGCATCAATTATCACACTTCTTTTTTTTTGTTTCTTCTCTTCATCGTTTGTTTCAAGCTGTCTGCCGTTCACTGCTCACCATCATTGCTTCTCTTAAGGACTGTCCACGCAGACGACAGCAATTCAAGCAACAGAAGACGTGACGATGACCCTCCGGAAGGTCATTCCCATCAACCAGAATTGGGTGTTTAAGCAGGCGGACAATCCAGATGTAGATTTTCTTCCCGTCTCCCACTTCCCAACCAACATCCATCTGGATCTGATCCATCATGGGATAATTCCCGACCCCTTCATCGGCAAGAATGAGACCGCCGTCCAATGGGTCGGGGAGAAGGCGTGGGTGTACAGAACGACCTTTAATGGGCCAGGCTCGCTGAATGAGGGGGACAAGGCAGTTCTAGCCTTCGACGGTTTGGATACCTATGCTACTGTCCTTCTAAACAACCACAAGATCCTGACGACGGAGAACATGTTTGTTCCTGAACGAGTGGACGTCACCAAACTTCTTCGCCAAGGAGACGATAACGTCCTTGAGATTACCTTTGATAGTGCATTTTTGATTGGAAAGAAGATTAAGGAGCAGTACCCGCTCCATCATTGGGGCTGCTGGAATGGAGATGCAAGCAGATTAGCGGTCCGAAAGGCCCAGTACCACTATGTGAGTTGATTGAGCTTTTCGTTATCTCCCAATCTTACACACCAACCATATCGAAAATGTGTGAAAGATAGTGGCTGACTTGTATCATTCAACCACTCTGGAACGATAGGGTTGGGATTGGGGTCCAGTTCTATTGACTTGCGGACCCTGGAGGCCGATTAATCTAGAGATCTACTCGGCTCGAATTTCAGATCTTTACTTCCGGACGAAAGTGGACAAGTCTCTCAAGCATGCCGAACTCACCGCTACGGTAGAGGTGGAAGGAGACGCCGAGGCGGGCACCGTCGAATTCCGTATTGCTCTTGACGGCGAGGAAAAGGGCAAGGCAACGGCAAAGGTAGATCGTGGCATTGCTACGGTCACTTTCCATGTGCCAGACCCTCAGCTCTGGTACCCTGCACGCTATGGCAGACAACCCCTGTATGAGCTGATGGCGACGTTGTCAGTGAACGGGATTGACTTGGATTCTTCCATCAAACGGCTTGGTCTGAGGCGAGCAGAGCTCGTTCAGAAGAACCTGAACGATGCCCCCGGAACCACTTTTTTCTTCGAGGTGAACAATATCCCCATTTTCTGCGGAGGTAGCAACTGGATTCCGGCGGATAATTTTATCCCTCGCATCTCCCGTGAACGATACCGCAAATGGATTAAACTCATCGCTGACGGCAACCAAGTCATGGTTCGGGTCTGGGGCGGGGGAATCTTCGAGGAAGACGCATTCTACGAGGCGTGCGATGAGATGGGTATCCTTGTGTGGCAGGACTTCCTCTTTGGGTGCGGCAATTATCCTGCCCATCCGGACTTCCTCCAGTCTGTCCAGCGGGAGGCTGTTGCCAACGTAAAGCGGTTAAGGCATCACCCATCAATCGTTATTTGGGCCGGAAACAACGAAGACTACCAATACATGGAAAGCGAAAACCTGGAGTACGATCCCATGGACAAAGAGCCCTCGAATTGGCTCAAGACCTCATTCCCAGCACGCTATATCTACGAGAAAGTGCTAGCGGACGTTTGCAAAGATTTAATCCCAGACACCTATTATCACTACGGTTCGCCATATTCTCCCGGTGGCAAGGACACCCGTGATTCAACTATTGGAGACATTCACCAGTGGAATGGTATGTAAAACGTGCTGCGCGCAATTGCATTTCTACTGGCTAACTGGTCGAGTTCAGTTTGGCACGGTACACAGGAGAAATATCAAAACTTTGACAAGCTTGTTGGTCGGTTTGTGTCCGAGTTTGGCATGGAAGCATTCCCTAACATCGAGACGATCGATGGCTTTTTGCCGAAGGGCAAAGATGACCCTGACCGATATCCACAGTCCTCTACGGTGGACTTCCACAACAAAGCCGATGGACACGAGAGACGTATTGCTCTGTATCTGGTTGAAAACATGCGATACAAGTTTGAGCCATTTGAACAGTACATCTATTGCACCCAGTTGATGCAGGCGGAATGTCTTGCTAGTGCTTATCGACTATGGAAACGCCAGTGGAAAGGCCCTGGACGAGAATACTGTGCTGGAGCGTTGGTCTGGCAGATCAATGATTGCTGGCCTGTCACTTCATGGTCGATTGTGGACTATTATCTGCGACCCAAGCACGCCTACTACACTGTCAAGAGAGAGATGGCGCCCATCACAATTGGACTGAAGCGGACTGTGGAACAGAAGTTTGCAGACAAGTGGACGAATGCGTACTCCACGACCACGCACAAGATCGAGATGTGGGCGTCGAATCTGACGCTCGGGAACAAGAGGGTGTCTGTACAGGTCAAGGCCTGGGACGTGGTCAGTGGGAAAGAGACCTACTCAAAGACGATCTGCGAGGACTTCTGCCTGGAGCAGAACAGAAGCACGGAGATCACGGAGCTGGAGGTGCCCGTCGACCCGGAAGTCACTGACGACGTAAATCGCATCGTGGTTGCCGCGTACCTGTACGAAGACGGCAAGCAGGTTGCACGGTACGTGAACTGGCCAGAGCCACTCAAGTACACCTATCTCCAGCAGCCGCAGGAATTGCGTGTGGCGCTCTCCGACGATGGGTCCCAGGTAAGCTTGTCGGCCGAGGTACCCGTCAAGGGAGTGGCAGTGTACAGTGCGAAGGAGGGAGTTGCGTTCGAGGACAACTGTGTCGACGTTGTCCCCGGTGAGATGGTCTACATCGGCGTCAAGGGGTTGGACAGCGGAGAGGAGAATCAGCTGAGTGTGAGATATCTGGGGTTGTAGAGGACTGGGATCCTCTACGTTGATCTTCAAAACGGTGTATCCTTGACTCTCCCTATGGTAAGTACTTGATACTTACTTTGGTAAAATATTCACGACAGGTACATCCACAGTACTAGCAATTAATGATCAGTACTCTGATGATCGTTAGTTTCCAACTAGTAGCCTACACAAAAATATTCATGTCAGCCTTGATAACCAGACCATGACACTTGATTCTGCTGCTGTAATACCCAAATCATCCTAATTATTGCTATTAAGTAGTCCTACTTTGCTCCGTCTTGATCACAATCTCCCTTTTTTTTTGGCTTCTAGAACGTGGAGCTCCCCACTCCTGAGAATGGGGTCCACCTCCAGCCCACTGGGTAAAATCGTGGGTGAGTGACACGGTTGCGTTCAGGATAAATAGGCGGCTAAATGGGAGACTGATTTTCCCAGCCTTTTAACTGGGAGCTTTCAAGCAACGTCGAAGGGAGGAGAACTCGTGACTCCCCGTACTCTGGTAGTACCTGCAGGCCTGTAGGCTGTATGGAGACTCTGTGGACGCGTGAATGGCGAACAGATGAGGACAAGAGCGGTTGGCCTGGACGAAATTTTCCCGTCCAAACTTCGCACCTTACGAGTCGGTGACATCGAACATGGAGTTCCACCGAAGAAGCGGCTCCCGTTTCTCGCGTGCGTATACAGAAATTGTCGTAGTCGTCGCACATTCTGTGAACATGACATCGCGATGGACGAGTCCCCGCATCGAGCTGCCCTGCCGTGCCCCTCCGGACTCAACGGCGGAGATTGAGGGGTAAACTCCCGCTTTTTTTTTTTTTCACCCTTCGCATCATTTCCTGCTCTTTTCTTTTTGTCGCATCTTATTATTTTCTGCCTCTTTTACTTTGCTTTCGACCTCTTTCTCTCTGTTTTATTTTTTTTTTTACTGTTCAGACAATTCATTCCGCAAGTAGCTGGCTTACTTGCTTTGGTACTTCCACGTCCACTAACCTAACTTATCATCCCCTCACGCCACGCTTACTATTACTATCGCCTCTGCTCAAGCAAGTGTCGACGAGTCAGCGGTTAGCTTCAGTCATGGCACCTCCAGAGGTAGTAGACCCCGACGAGCATCATAAAATACAGGGACTACTGCTGTAGTCGTAACTCCCTGCTTACGACCGTGTGATGGCATTGGCTGACGAAAATCATGGTCGCGCGGCGTTGCAGAACCTCTCCTTCGTTCTCGAGAGCACCCAGAAGGTCAAGTTTGAGGACCGGCCCATCCCCGAAATCAAAGACCCCTACGACGTCCGCATCAACGTCCGGTTCACCGGTATCTGTGGTAGCGATGTACGCCAGCACCGTCCCCCTTCTCTTCCCCCTCTCAGCACAGCCCGTGCTATGTACTAGTACCATAATACGGCCAGAGCTCCTAACCATGAGGCAACAAAACCAAATACATGAAAAAAAAACAGGTCCATTACTGGGTGCATGGCTCGATCGGGCCATACGTTGTGAAGGACCCCATGGTCCTGGGCCACGAGTCCAGCGGCGTCGTCACGGCCGTCGGCTCCGCCGTCACGACGCTCAAAGTGGGCGACCGCGTCGCGCTCGAGCCGGGAATCCCCTGCCGCCGCTGCGAGCCGTGCAAGGGCGGCAAGTACAACCTCTGCGTCGACATGAAGTTCGCGGCGACCCCGCCATACGACGGCACGCTGGCAAAGTACTACATCTTGCCCGAAGACTTCTGCTACGTGCTCCCGGATAACGTGAGTCTGGAGGAAGGCGCGTTGATGGAGCCGCTGGCCGTCGCGGTCCATATCACCAAGCAGAGCGAAATCAAACCTGGCGACAGCGTGGTGGTGTACGGTGCGGGGCCTGTGGGATTGCTGTGCTGCGCGGTGGCGAGGGCGTATGGCGCGTCCAAGATCATCGCCGTGGATATTCAGCCTGCGCGGTTGGAGTTTGCGCTCAAGTATGCGGCGACGGGCACGTATACGCCTGTTGCGGGGATTTCGGCGGCGGAGAACGCGGCCAGGTTGAGAGAGCAGCATGGCCTGGGGAGAGGTGCGGACGTCGCCATCGATGCGTCAGGCGCGGAACCTTCCGTGCATTCGGGCATCCACGTCCTCCGCACGGGAGGAACGTACGTCCAGGGTGGAATGGGACGGGACGAGATCACATTCCCGATTATGGCGGCGTGCACAAAGGAGCTGAACGTCAAGGGCAGCTTTAGGTATAATTCTGGTGACTACAAGCTTGCTCTGGAGCTGCTGGCTTCAGGCAGGGTTAAAGCGAAGGAGCTTGTGACGAAAGTGGTCGAGTTTGAGAAAGCTGAGGAGGCGTTTTTGGAAGTCAAGGCCGGAAAGGGCATCAAGACGCTAATCCAGGGGCCCAAATAATGACCAGAAAGGGATCCCTTAGCTTCCGCTGATGATTGATTGAAATAATAAACGTGAGGATGGTGGACAATGAACTATGTAATGTGATACCTAATCTAAGAAATAACTTTGAAGGGGCATGTAATGGAGAGTGACATTGATCACGAACAGGGAGACATATTAGGATTAGTAGGGACATGTACAGAGAAAAGACGTGTATGGTGGAGCGTCAAGCACATATTGTGAGGAAATAAGCGATATAGTAATAGAGTCATCAAACGTGCCTTTCTCCATCACAGGTGGTAAGTGGTGGAGACGGGGGATAACCGAGATGCCGAATTCAAAAGAACAAAATATGCTAAAATCAGGATGTCTGTAGTGTATCAAGATGCAGGACCAGCAACAGAAAATGGCTGAATTAAAAAATGTATGGCTTCATGTCGAAACGGGAGAGACCAAGAAGAGAAATCTCGGCGCAGGTATACCAGACCTGAGTTATATATCAAAGGGAAGGTGTCGTCGACACAAGGAGAACGATTTGACGTCCAACGGTAGCGACCAAAAAACGAGATCGCTTTCATGCCGGAATACGATGGATGGCTGAGAGTTTGTCGTCAGGCGTGTCGTTGGGATGGAGCACAAACAAAAACAAAAAAAAAAATCATTGAAGGGCTGTATGAGAAGGGTGAAGAGCGAAACGGGGGCGATGTCGAGACCCTGTCAGCAGCATTTCCTCCTCTGCCTATGGCTCGGGTTAGTCAGGCGAAAGACCTCTTCCCACTCTCGCACGCCCGACGACCAGCCACCTTGACCTCTCCTGTGTGGCTTTCTCCGGTACGGTTGGGGATAGCTGTCGTCAATTGTGATTCCGCTCCGGATACTCCCGCCATCGCTCGTGCCTGTCCCAAACAGGCCTCCATCCCCATATTGGATTCCACTCTGCGGGTCGTCGGGATCTATTTCACCAAGTTCAATCTTGGTAAGAATTATCCGGGCTAATCGCGTGAAGAGCTCTTCGACACCCTCACCCGTGAGAGCGGAAATCTCGACAGCGACGGGAATGTTTGAATTGGCCGCCCAGAGCGAGGCCTCATCCAGCGACACCTGCCGTCCCTCGGGCGCAACTGTGGCGGTCATCTTCGTCCCGACGCCAGGGCTCCCTACCGATCGGAGCGACCCGCCGCCCGAGTCGAACGGAAACGGAGACTGTTTACTCGACGTGCTCGATGGTGTTCCCGGAGGGCGCTGCGAATCATCCCACAGGGAGTAGATATCCCCGTTTTGTGCTGCCTCCTCGGAAACCAGATCGCTTTTATTTCCGGCCAACAAAACCGTCAGGTTGGGCGAAGCCAAGGCTCGCGCGTCCATTAGAAATGTAGGCAGGGCCCTGAACGACGCATATGATGCAATGTCGTAGATTAGAATGGCGCCCGCGGCTCCGCGGTAGTATGATCGTGAAACGGAGCGGAAGCGTTCTGTGCCTGCTGTATCCCACAGTTGTAGCTTTATCCGTTTCCTTCGCGGACCGGACCCGACTTTGACGATCTTGGAAGAGAACTCGACTCCGATTGTTTGCGAGGAGAGCACCCGCCCTGTTTTTGTTTCGATTTGTTTTGTCGTCAGTGAGCTCTTCGTTCAAATACTCCGAATCCGGGAGGGGGCATCGTACACTCATTTTTCACGAACCGATGTAGTACGCAGGATCTACGTCCACAGGTCCGTTAGCACGTATAGTATTTTCTCGCGGACCGAGAGGCCGAGCGGGATGAGGAGCATAAGAGGAGGCAGAGAAAGTTGTGTAAGAGGAGAGAGAGTGAGTGAAAGGGTGGACTGACTTGCCGGCGCCGCTTGGTCCCAAAAGGATGACCTTTGCCAGATAGTCGTACATGCTCCCGAGCTCCTGTTGCCGTACACGGTGGTTAGCATTCCCAGGTACCTGAGGGCACCAAAGATCGGAGGGGGGTTCGCGATAGTCCGGATGGGGGGGTTCACCTGGTGTTGGTCCGGGAGAGACGACGTTGAAGACGCATTGGACGCTCGCCTCTGGCGTGCCATGGAGATCAAGAGGCCTGGCAACGTCGTGGGCCAGGTGTGCTCTGTTTTGATGGAGACTCGCTGCTTTGGTTGAAAGGACCAACTTCAGAGCGTGCTCAAGTAGCCAGATGATGATAAGGCGACTAACCGCCGCCCCACACGACGAAACGCTGAACAGTTCAACAGCGTAACTGCATTACTATGTACTACTTAGTATGGACCAGCATTACTATTCAAACTGCCTTCAGAACGCCCATGCACGTCCTCCGAAGATGTACGTAGAGATTTATGCCCGTTTCACTTTTGCTCGCAGTGGTCAGAACAACGAACAGGCCGACGTCCGATTCGTTTTACACAGCACGAGAACATCCAATCAAGCTCCGCCAGAAGAGAACCTTGTCTTCTCACAGAAGGCTCTCTTATTTTTCCTTTTTTTTTCATAATCCCCCGTTCCATCGATACTCTTGTTACTATGTACAATTTCTGACGGCTCAGTGACTTGATCCTGGTTGTTCCAGTCTTCAACTCTTCCTTCTTAATCCACGTTCTCGTGAGAGAATAATGACGCCCGCGGTCTCCCGATCAGACCATACCATTTAGAATGTAAACGGGGCACACAGCACAGAATAATAGCAGGACTATGAAGATCCCAGCATCCATCGTCACAGAGCTGTGTTGAGTCATCATCGTCCCTCCTGGGCTCTGAAGGCAACCTGGATCCAATCATCAATGACATGAGCGTCTAAATCTCCATGCCAATCTGGCTTGTTCTCTCAATGCCCTCGGACACCGCAAAACCCATCAAGGCTGCGGACGTTAGCTGCTTTTAGCGTGTGTGATGGTCCATGGTCGACCAGCTCTGTTCGCGTTCGGTACCCTGGATCTGCACAAACACTGATACGATTGAAGTTGCGAGAGGATTATTATTCTTATTACTGTATTATTATTAACTCGAAGAAGTATTTGTCTAGCTCGGCTGAGCAACCGACGGTCCCAATCCCCGATGCCCCAGAATGGCGCTAGACAGCGGAAAAGTTCAACTCTTTTACTACGTAGTTACTTTGTCGTCGTAGGATGGAGGAAAAATCCGAGGGCAAACCCCGAGCACCAGGCTCTCCTCGGGAATGGCGGTGTCGCAGTCTGTACGGCGTAGTAGTCGTTCAGAACTCCATGGTTCTTCGTGCTCGTCCCCCGAGTCTTGACGTACGATGGGGGCGAGGAAGCGCTCCTCCCCTCGGTCGTCTGCTCAAACTGAACAAGATCGGCACCCTAGGAGCCGCGTTAAAGCGGCGCTGCACATAAGAATCACTTGGAGCCACGGGGAGTCTGCGATGGGATGGTCTAGACGGTGCCGCTTGCATCAGCAACGCTCTCCCTCCCCCCTCGCGTTAGTCAGCCATCATCACTCGCCGTCCTCCGTGTCGCTGCTCGGGCTGTCGGCCACTGACCTACGCCCTGGATGCTCAGGGAAGCTTTTTATCGAGATCAATCCGCCACCTGGACCTAAAAACGTGAGGGAGGGAAACTCAAGTGAATGAAAGAAATAAAAAGAGTTCTCCCCCTCTGCTGTCCATTTCTCAGCGTCGGGCTTGATGCCGTAGTACTACTCCATGTACTGTACTAGTATGTTTTGAAACCCGCTGGCTTCCGCTCACCCTGTACGGACGATTCAACCTCGGACATCTGCTCGTCAGCTGCATCCAGGTGGTGGACGGGGCGAGCACGTTTGGATACCAAGTACCGCTTCGACGTGCAATCGATCGACCGTGAGCTGGGTTGCATTCCACTGTTCTCTTTTGCTGCATCCTGGAAGTCTGTCCATCTCCAGCTGCGGGACGCGACACACGATCTCCAAACACACACGACATAGCCTCCGGGACACATCACGTTGTGCTCTTCTCCGTCCTTGGCGAAGTCGACCTCTCCCAGGCTTCACATCAATCTGATATCAGCTCTAGGAGGCGGTTGTCCGCTATGTCCTCACCCGATCCATTTCTCAGCATTCTTTCTGCCACATCTTTCCCTGATACCCTGCCGCAGGATACCATCCATGTCACTGATCCGGGATCTGGATCCGCTCTGTATGGCGGGCTTTTGATCTATTCTGACCCCGAGCCGAAGCTTGAAGTCAAGAACTCTCCCGGGGAGGTCAGTCCAGACAGAAAGATCAACGACCAGACAGCGCATTCTGGCGAAAAGAAAACAAAAAGATCCCAGTCTGGATCAGACTCCGGGTCGGGGGCTCCGTCGAAGAAACGCGGCCGCCCTCGCGTCGAAACTGCGGATGAAACGGCCTCAGAGGTGGGCTTCTAGGCTCTCGATGGAGAAGGATTGCAATGCCATCAATGCTAACCCTGTCCACAGCGCCGTCGAACCCAAATCAGACTTGCGCAACGCGCCTACAGGCTCAGAAAGGAGACTGCCCTTTCCTCGTTGCACCAACGGGTGGCTGAACTCGAGAAAACAGTGGAGGACATGAGCAAAACATTCTTGGCACTCAATGATGAGGTCATGAATTCGGGTCTTCTCGCTTCCCACTCTGAGCTCGCTCGGCAATTCCGGCGTGCAGCGAAGCGTTTCCTGTCTCTCGCAAAAGTAGCGAATCACGATTCTGCGCACGCTGACAATGATAGTCCTGGCCCAGAAGAGAACAGCTCCAGCACAGCGTCAGAGACGCAGCAGAACAGCTCCACATCGTTTCAGACCCAGTTTGGTCTCAATCAATCCCCTGGCACGGAATCTTCCTTTGGAATCGACGGATACGACCTTTCAAATCTGCTTTCCAGTGCAACAGCTCGACAACCGCTCACTCAGTCACTTCCACACTCGATATCTCCATCACCTCAAGCGCAGGAAGTGTTGGACGTGGAGCACCTGTTTACCACCGGGATGCTGGAAACCGAAATCTCGCAAAGCCCCCATATCAGTTGGCCCCACGACCCGCTCTCTCCGTATACATATAGTTTCCAGGAAACGACTTTCAGCCGACGTCTTCATCGACGATGCCTAGAAATGGCGTACTCCTCGTTAACAAACCCCAATGTCAGCCCCACACGCTTGCAGAAAGCGTTTCGACTTTCTTTTAACATCTCCAGTCGCAGTCGCATGGCGGACGTGTTTCGGTTTCTCCTCCAGAAGAGAGCTGGAGAGCCGCTGGAGTCCTGGAATAAGCCATTCTACTACATTGGAGGCGCGGGCATGCACTATCCCCGGAAAGATAAGTACGGGAACGAGATTTACCCGCCAAACATGCATCCTCCGGAGAAGGCCTTTGGCCCGTTGGCGTTCCACCTCGGCGAGACACGACACTCTTTTAAATCTATCGAGGAGGTTATCGAAGCGAACGACATGAGTGGGACGTGGTTTGACTGCAATGACGTCGAGGGATATCTCAATTCCAAAGGTATTTTCTTGGGAAGCTCTTCGTCATTCGTCGAGATCCATCCCTCCATACTCGCCAATTTCAACCCGGGGAAGTCAACTTCGCGCAGTATGTCGGCGGAGTCGCAACTACAGACGCCCTACGACATGGGTCCACCTCCATCTATTTGTCACTCTTGGGTGAACCAGACTGGTTCTCAGGCGTTGAGCTTGCTTGGGATCTATGGAGGAAATGTGACCATTAACAACAACATAAATAATCCATATCCTGCGACACCAAGCGCCACGCAACAAACCATGAATCTCCCGGTCTTGGACGTTGACCGGTTCGTCACCAGTAAGTCTAATCTTCCTGCCCATGTTGTCGAACAGGAAACTAATTTTGGGTTCTTCGAATTAGAATTGACGGCTCGTGCCGTATGTCTCGGTCGAGCCCCTGGATTCCGCCAGCAGGACGTCGATCGTGCTCTCCTAGCTTGTGTCACTTTTCCATACCGCTGATCAAAACTCTCCTCGCCTCTCGCCAGCTAAGCCTCGTATCTGATCATCTATCATAGATCGGTTCCCGCCCAATCTCTATTTTAGTTTATTTTTTTTCTTTCATTTATCGCTCATCTCTCTCTCTCTCTCCCTTTTTTTTTTTTTTTTTTTTTTTTTTTTTTTTTTTTTTTTTTTTT
>FQSS02000123.1:8960-20997 GCA_900128795.2 Malbranchea cinnamomea
GGTTGTTGCCCCGAAGACGCTTGACTTTGGGGGAGATCCTGTTTGCTGCTGGCAGTTTGGCTGTCACCTTGATCGTCTGTCAAGAGTCGAGAGCGCGAGAGGGAAGTTCCAAGCACGACTGAAGGGCCTAAGGACCTGTATCCTGAGAAGAGTTCTCATCTGCGCTGGCATATAATGTACCTTGCAGGAAACACGATGACGCCCCTTGCTGAGAACGCTCAGTGCCGGTATTTCTGACATGTCAACCGAGCATTATCAAAGCAACTCCCTCCTCTGTATCAAGTCGACTCTCATCGATGCCTGATCCCTTGCACTCCAGAGTCTTCATCCAACACGAGAGAAACATCAACTTGAATCCTAGCAAAGTTTACCGATCTTGTCCTGGCATACAGCCAATGGAAAGCTGGCGAGTGGAACCCCTGGATGATTTGAACAGCCGGCGTCGCTTGGCAGCTTTTTCATCCCGAAGGTGAGAAAGGCCCCTTGTTTTCTTCTCTTCTTGCTTCACTTTCTCACTCTTGGTGCGGTGGAGCGGGCAGTGGAATGTATGAAAAAGATTCAGCACCGACCGCCCAAACTCCTCAGACCCTTGCATGGCTTTTTGCAGCTGCCCACCTGAGCCGCAGGAACTCTCTGAACGCCCCAGGAGCACGAAGCGAAAAGGAAGTCGTGACAGGAATTGAAGGACGTCGTTACTACTAGTACTAGTAGTAGGACGACCTAAAGATTGTCAACTTCCTCGCACGACGTTCGTCCACATTGATTACATATCAAAGGAGCTTCACCACCGCACACAAGGACCTCCTTTCTGGATACCCATGAGTCTCTCATCGTCGCTCGATCGTCCGACTGCTTCGCATCTTCTCCGATTTGCGGGAAGTATCTGCACATCACCCCTGATATCTGCCGTGGTCTTGGCCTTGACGCTCTTGAAACGCTGGCGCACAGGCGGGCTAAATCTCCGTGTCGAACCCGGTGCTGCGTCCCCTCGTGCACTTGGAGACGATTCGATCGAGTATCATCTCCGACAGGATGCCAGGCGCAGCGTGATCTCGACCGTTGCCCCTGTTTCATCAGGTTTTAAGCTCGCCAAAATGGCGGGCTCGAGCAGAGAGGAGGCACTTTGGCATAAAAAGGGCCAGCGAGCTGCGACGAGAGAGACATTCCTTCCTGTTTGTTTCTTCCAGCGAGCCAGGTCTCTCTTTCAGGAGCGTCTTTCTTTTTCTCTCTCTCTCTCTCTCTCACACATCTCTCTTCCTCTCTCTTTTGACTTTTTGAGACAGTTGATCTGTCGTCCCTCGTCCCTTACCTCACCGGCGGAGGTTTACATTCTTTGATCATCAGGACTCAACGCTCTTTCGATCCCTTTCTAGATCGAGAAGTGAACAGGGCAAAATGTCACCCTCCTTCAAGTCCACTGCCATCCTCGGAGCCGTTGCTCTGGCCGCCCGCGTGCGCGCCCACGGCTACGTGTCTGGAATCGTCGTTGACGGTGCTTAGTACGTCTGCATGTTCCTCTCTTCGTTACAGGTAACATCTTTCTTGGTATTGCTCGTGCTGACCCTTTTCTTTCAGCCATGGCGGTTACATCGTCGACAAGTACCCCTACATGCCCAACCCGCCCGATGTGGTCGGCTGGTCGACTACGGCCACGGACCTGGGCTTCGTCGCCCCTGACGCCTTTGGCGACCCGGACATCATCTGCCACCGGGACGGTGCCCCCGGTGCCATCCACGCCAAAGTCAACGCCGGTGCCACCATCGAGCTGCAGTGGAACACCTGGCCCGAGAGCCACCACGGTCCCGTCATCGACTACCTGGCTAACTGCAACGGTGACTGCTCGTCCGTCGACAAGACCTCGCTCAAGTTCTTCAAGATCAGCGAGGCCGGCCTAAACGACGGCTCCAACGCCCCCGGCCAGTGGGCGTCCGACGATCTCATTGCCAACAACAACAGCTGGACTGTGACCATCCCCAAGTCGATCGCCCCGGGCAACTACGTGCTGCGCCACGAGATCATCGCCCTGCACAGCGCCGGCAACCAGAATGGCGCGCAGAACTACCCCCAGTGCTTCAACCTCGAGATCACCAGCAACGGCAGCGACAACCCGGAGGGCGTGCTGGGAACCGAGCTGTACAAGGCCGACGACCCGGGCATTCTGTTCAACATCTACCAGCCCATGGACTCGTACCCGATTCCCGGCCCTGCTCTCTACACCGGCGGCTCTTCTCCCTCCCCTAATCCGCCCACCTCTACCCAGTCGCCTGTGCCCCAGCCCACCCAGTCTCCCCCATCGGGCAGCAACCCCGGCAACGGCAACGGCGACGACGACAACGACAACGGCAACGAGACCCCATCCCCGTCTCTCCCCGTCGAGATCCCTGACGACCTGACCTCGCGCGAGCTACTCCTCGTGGCCCAGGAGATCATTGCCCGTCTGCTTGAGCTGCAGAATCAGCTGGTCGTCTCGAACTAAGAGCTGTTCGCGCCAGGCTGCTAGATCGAATCAAGATAGTTAAGAGTAGCACAATGTAGTTCTAGGTATTAGCAGCGGGGAAAGCAAGGCACAAAAAGATGTCTAGTCGGACCGTTCAGGCATTCTTCTTTTCCATTCTTTGTTCTTGGGTTAATCATAATCCATTTTTTTTTTCAAACTCTGTGAACATTGCTTTCCCGTGCGGTCGCTCCCCTGAGCACATGGATTAGAGGCAATGCGTAGTTGTCATGTACGATAATGAAGCAGTGCTTGGTTACAGAGCAGAGACTATTTCTGGATGTCTCGTGGAGAATCGATCTAAAGAATATAATTCGCTTCCACCTTCACTAAGAGTATGAATGTAGCAGCACCCGTCGTGATAGTTGAATCCTCTTTTATTTGCTGGGTTCAGGGTGCAACAAATGATTGTGAAGTTGTGTCAACTGATCAAGGCCAACTCAGAAAGCCACCGCCGGTCAACTTCTTGACGTCGTCGTCGTCTCATATGAGTTGGCCACACACAGAGGG
Organism: Malbranchea cinnamomea; assembly: GCA_900128795.2. Taxonomy (NCBI): domain Eukaryota; kingdom Fungi; phylum Ascomycota; class Eurotiomycetes; order Onygenales; family Malbrancheaceae; genus Malbranchea; species Malbranchea cinnamomea. The sequence continues at coordinate 11,965 of FQSS02000123.1, forward strand.
TTGGGACTAAGGGGCTGCACAAGACATGCCATGCCGCCTAGAAGGGTCACCATAAAATCAGCCACCAGAGCCTCAGTCGGAGTTCGACGAGGCGGCTCCTCATTGTCAGATCCTGTTCCAAGAAGCTGGAAGATTAGGTGCAGAGGAACGCTAAGGCTGTTGATATCCAATATCTGTCATATCCACGTCTGCAATATTAGCATCTCCCGGGCGAGAGCGTTTGGGCGTTGGACTGTAGGGACTTCGCGCGATGGGAATCGGATGGCGTCATGGAATCGTTTTGTCCTTGGTACCGCCGTCAATGGATCCACTCCTGAGGAGCATGGAGTGGCTTATCCAGTATCTGCCTCTCAGATTAACTAGCATGGCAAAAGGGCCCAGCCCTTCTGCAAGCGTGTAGCCCTCTGGGCGAGATGGGGTTTTAGGGTCCCTTGGGGTGCAAATAAGTTCGTAAAGCCTCTTGAGTTTGTCGAGTCCAAGTCGTCCCTTGCTGATAAGACCATCAGCCAGAGACTCGTGCAAAGAGGTACCCGCTCTGGAGAATATATGGCAAGGCAACATCATATGCTAATTTCTTTGGCCAAAAGCAACGAAGGGTGAGGAATGCATCGGTCGGAGCCGTAGACGCAGAGAAACGACCTGTCCCGGTACTCCCCAAGTCAGAGCCCCATACGAACAAGAATAGCAGCCTCCACCTCGGGCCATGTGGTATGGAGTACTTGTAGGCCCAAGGCAAGGATGGATGAGGGAGCAGCATCCATTCAAGCATAATTGCCCAAGCGTGCGCTGCTGTAGGCGATATTACGACTGCGTTGTGCCATTCCTTCTCACTGGAAGGGACTTTATCCAGGTCATGCGCAGCCTTCCGCCTGGGACCTGTCATGTCCGCGAGAAGTGTGTTAGGTGGTAGGGGTGGCCGGAAGCATTTAGATCTTCTTTCAGAGCGGAAAGGGAGCAGGAAAAGGATAGCCCTGTTGGATCATGTCACTCACGGCGGGTAGTCGCTGTCTCCCATTCGTTGCGTCTTCGCACTCAGTTTGCAGCAAAAGCAGACAGGATATCAAGCCCGAATGGGTATCGTGAGGCCTGAGCAAGTGCCGGGGCCTGGCGTGTATACCACAACCCTTCACGAAGCGTTTTGCGATGCCTCCGCGAAAGGTGAACTCCAAGCCGCGTCCCCTGGGGGGACCTTTGTAACGTGCCGGCTTACCCACGATCCACCTTCCAGTCCTGCCTTAACCAACCGTGTGAATCCCCAGTGAGTTCTGTAAGAGAACAGGGACGTCAAATCAGGATATTAGGAACATGGCCCTAGTATATACCATAGTATTGGTTAACAGGACAAAGAAAACATGGACCCTTGGAAGTCGGATGAAGTGGGTGTGATGCTGTGCATCATCATCGTCCGATAACCAGCCATCTCACCCTCATCATCATTAAAACAGGTAGAGCTGGCAGCGTGCGGGAGCTTTTGAAGGTAAGCACCGTTTGGCAACAAGCGGCGTATTCAGGCAGCCTTATTGAACGAAAGAATAACTAATCAATAGTCTCCCACAAACCACAGTCAAAAGAACGTTATAACCCCGCGATCTCAGTACAGTACCAAGGGGGGTAAACTCGACATGCCCGGCGGAGGTGAAAACTGCTCCCCAGGCTGTTTGGCATCGCTTGCCTATATAGGCTAGCTTCAACACTCCCCTTCATTCTGCTGCTGGCGGAGAGCTAAGGCCTGCGTTAACAGTCAGATCACCTAGCTGATTAGCTGGATCACTGATAATCTACTCCCCTTTTAACCGGAGTCCCTCAACAAGTCGTCCAAACTGAATCCTCCCCAGGGGCTTGGTCAGCCCGTCTGCCAACATCATATCCGTAGGCCAGTAAACAGTAGAGATCTCCCTCTTGTCCTTGAACTCCATAACAGAGTGATACCGCACGCTTATATGCTTTGTACGAGGATGGTAAACGGGGTTGTCTGAGAGCGCTATAGCTCCCTGGTTGTCCTCAAGCAAAGGGGTTGGCTTGTGCCTATAAAGGTCATTCTTCCGTAGGCAGTGAAGGAGATGCCGGAGCCAAATAGCCTGCTTCGCTGCTTCAGCTAGGGCGATATACTCTGCCTCAGTACTCGAATGAGCTACTACTGGCTGCTTGCGGCTCGACCAGCTTATAGGGCTGCTACCGTTCGTGCCGGGGCGGATCGGAGTCTCGTTGCCAATGTCCTCGTTGCGGCGCGAAATATCAATTCCGTCAATATAGAATAGTATACCGCTTGTGGATTTGGCGCCCCGATCATTGGCGTGCGACGAATCGACGTATCCGTACAGCTTTGGCCTTCTCCAGCCGGAGTCTCGGTGCCTCATATATGAGAGGCAGAAGTCGACTGTTCCTCGAATATAACGAAGGACGTGCTTAGCAGCCTTATAGTGAACTTCGCAAGGCTTTGCTAAGTGCTGGCTGAGAGTATTGACCGCGTATTGGATGTCAGGGCGCGTCGCAGTAGTTAGATACATCAGGCGGCCGATCATCCGCCGGAATACTGAGTGTTCTGATGGTTTGAGCCTGGGGCTCTCCCCTTGGAGATTGACACTCTTTCCAAGAGGTATGGTCTCAGGACGGGACTTCTCCATGCCAAATTCTATGAGAATCTGCTCAGAGTAGTACCGTTGGTCTAGGGTAATCCTGTCCTTCTTCCAAGTAACCCTAATACCGAGGATCTTCTCACACAAGCCGGAATCCTTCATAGGGTGAAAAGACATCAACTTCTTCTTGACAGCTGTAATGGCCGGGGCATTGGGGCCAAAAACCAGTATATTATCAACATAGAGAGCTAAAATAAGCCCACGTTCATTGATGAAGACGCTGGAGTCTGCAGTAGTTGGTTTGAAGCCAATCTTCTCTATGTAGGCTGTTATCTTGAGGTTCCATAGCCTGCCTGACTGTTTCAAACCATAAAGAGACTGCAAGATCTCGCAAACTTGGCCTGGTTGGTGTTCAACACCTTCTGGAGGGTGCATCAAGATCTTCTTGTCGATTTTCGATCCAACGTAGGCGTTCATGGCATCTAGGAGGTGTGCTTCGTAGCCATAGATGGCTGCTATTGCGAACAACACGCGAAGGGTTTCCATTCGAATTACAGGGAAAAAGGTCTCTTCATAGTCTTCTCCCTTCTCTTGTCGATCACCACGGGCTACCAGACGTGCCTTAAAGCGTTCAATGCGGCCGTCAGCTCCTATCTTGATGTCAAACACCCATTTGCAAGCCAGGACTTTGACGGATTTGTCCCGGGGGTTAGGGCGTTGAACAAGGCGCCACGTTCCGAATGCCAGTAGAGATCTCAGTTCTTTGTGTATCGCGTCTCTCCACTGACTGCCGAATTCAGGATCATTCACTGCCTCCTTATAAGTACGAGGGATCTTGATGCCTGCTTTAACCCGTTGCTCGTTAGTAAAAGCGCGGTGAGCTTCGTCGGGTCCAGTAGGAGACTCCTCATTAATGGGAAAACCCTCGTTGGCGAGGAACAACTCAGCTGCCACACAAATCCTCTCAGCAAACTCAGCTCTTTTGGCTTCATTTGCTGCTCGAACGCGTTGAGCTGCCTCGTTGCTCTTGCTCTCCTCCCTCTCAGCTCGACGCCGTTCTGACCGGCTAAGCTTGTCGAAGAATTCAGCCGTTTGCTGAGCTTCTATTGCGGCCTGCGTAGGCTTTCGAACTCGGGTTGATCGCTGTAGGGGTTCCTCGGTCATATTTGACGGTTGAGGAGCAGGGTATTCGGAGCTCAAGTCATCGAATTCGTCGTGCTCTTCTTGATGGTTTGAGCCCTGTGAGCCCCCAGTATCGGGGCTTTCGTTGTGGGGGTTCTCAGCGGCGCCCTCGTCAGCTTGGCCCTTCTTATTCTTCGGATACTTCTTCTTTGATGACTTGTCCTTATTTTGATCCTTCGCTTTAGGACAGTCGCGCTTATAATGGCCATGCTCCTTGCAGTTGTAACACTCCACCTTGCTAAGATCTCTCACACGGTTGGCAGTGTCATTCAGTGAGCTTTCTCGTAAACTCTCTTGCTTCTCCCTCAGTGCTGCAAGGACATCTTCCCTAGTTAACTCTTCTCTGCCATATAGCGCATCCTTAACCGACGTGTATTCTGCCGGCATCTGCTCCACAAAGAAATACAAGATGAACTCCTTCTCGAAGGCCCAACCGTTGACGTCCTTCACGTCGTGATTGAGGTTTTCCAGCTCCTGCAATGCCTCACGAATAGTGTGCTTCGGGTTCATCTTCCATCTCACAACGTTGAGGATTGCCCTGCCTCTGTCCCTTCGAGTAATGCGGCAGTATTCCTCTTTCAGGCGGTTCCACAGCTCAGCAGCTGTTTTACAGCTTCTGGTGCCCCTTCGGTCCGCAGAATTGAGATTGGCTTGAATTATAGCCCTTGCACACGCGTCTCTTTGTGCATTCTTGCCCTGGAAAAAGTCGTCCATCCCTTCCCTATCTTTGTCTTTCAGGAGCTTCATACCAACGCGAACAACGTTCCAGAAACCCCGAGCTTGCAGCTCCAGCTTCATCTGGTTAAACCAGTCTGCTTGCTCCCTCTCATTGAGTACCAGTCCCAGTTTGACTTGGCTATACTTCAGAGTGCCTCCATAGTCAGATTCCTCACTGTCTAGGTCAGAATCCTCGTACAGCTTCCGGAGCTTCTTCTTCTTATTCTTCTTCGAACGCTTAGGGCGCGGCGTGCCCTCATCTGACGATGATGAAGACGGGTCGCTGTCATCTGGCATTCGACTCCGTCGGCTTCTCTGACTCCTCTGACTCTGCTTTCTGCCGGCGTGGCCTTGCTGTTCAACGGTCTGCCGGGGCTCAGAATCACGTCCTGAAGAGGTTGGAGGCTCACTAGTAGGGCCACTACTTTGCTGAGTTCCCGTTTGCTGCATCATAGGCTTGAAGGCTTCCATTAATCTATTGAATATATTCTCCTCCAGCCTGCCTGACACCTTGCTTGTGATCGCCTCCAACGCCTTTTGGTCTCTTCGTTCTGCCTCCCTCCGAGCTCGTTCTTCTTCTCTCCGTGTTTCCATGGCCATGTTCCTTTCCTCTCTCAGTCTCGCACGCGCAGTCTTATCAGCGTAGGACAACCGTTTGCTCTCCCTCTTTTCCTGTTCCGTTGGGGGTTCTGCGAGGGGTTTACGCAATGCCTCTGGCTCGGGTAGGTCAGGGTATTCGACTGGCGCTGACTGTTCGCTAGGAAAGCCGCCGTGGTACTGGATTTGCGAAGTATTCAACTGGGGGGGGTTTGACATGCCGTTCTACGACTACGCAACTTGTCTACACTTCCAGTTGAGGGTGACGTCTACCTCTACAACCTTGAGTGATGCGAAGGGCGTAGCAAGCCGGTTGCTCGGTTCTTCTTACCTGCCTGCTATAGCGGTTAAGCTATTGCGAGGACTCCCAGGGTGTCAGTTGGTTTGTTAAGCCTGTTCTGACAAGCCCGGGCTCATAACCTATAAAAGGTAGAGCTGGCAGCGTGCGGAAGCTTTTGAAGGTAAGCACCGTTTGGCAACAAGCGGCGTATTCAGGCAGCCTTATTGAACGAAAGAATAACTAATCAATAGTCTCCCACAAACCACGGTCAAAAGAACGTTATAACCCCGCGACCTCAGTACAGTACCAAGGGGGGTAAACTCTACATGCCGGGCGGAGGTGAAAACTTTGCTCAGGCTGCTTGGCATCGCTTGCCTATTATAGGCTAGCTTCGACAATCATGACAGTAATCCAGTATGTTCCATTCAACAGCCCGCGTGAAGTTGGCTGGCTCATGGCCGACCTGTTCGATCTGTACTGGGCCGAGTACACTAGCCTCTCATTTCCATTTGACATCCTGGAAAAGACAATCGACATTGAAGTCCGTTGCCAAGATGCCACTGGGGAGAAGGTGGAGTTCCCGACTTCTACAGCCCTTCTAAAGACTATTCACAACTGCCGGAAACTTCAAGTGGAGAATGCCTCAGAAGAGCTTCCAAATGATCGGGGTTTCGCTGAATTTATGTACGGCGCCGTTCTCGAAGCCAGAAGAGAAGCCCAGGTTGCTGAGCCAGAACAGTAAGTGAAACAGCACTCACGTTGTCCCCTGGTTTGCCGTATTCCAGAAGTATTCTTCTTCTGACATATTTCCAGGCTTATGGGCCCGCTCTTTGAAAAGATGAATGTAGGCTATGTCCTTGACGCCCACAGTTGCATACATGGGACGTGCTACCTTCAACACCGTCACAATCACTGGAGCTGTATGATGCGGGATCACAGACCGATTTGACTCGCGCCAGCAGAAGGGCAGCAGGGATTACTTCCTAAAGAGTGAGCTTGCTGCAGCCCTGTCAATCCTGTACCGCCAGATGAATGAGGTGCTTTGGCTCCTTGAGAAGCAGGAGTATCGTGCGAGGCTGAGATACAGAGATGGGCCACTGACTGTATCTTCATGCAACTCTCCCCTTTTCCTTCTCCTTCTTTACATGGAGCTGCACAGATGCTGATGCAACACAGGCCACCATCGTGACTTTCATCCCTGGTAAAGTGCGTGTAGTAGTGCGTGTAGTCCAGGCGACCTGCACCCCATCACAAAAACTTCCAGTGCTCAGACTCACACTAAGGGCAATATACACCATGGGTCATGATACCTACAACAAGAACACCGCCTATGAGGTTATACAGTGGATTCTCAGCCCACCAGAGGCGAGGGTGGCCAAGGAGCTCGCCATGAGAGGCAAAATATAGTGAGCAGCGTCTCAGAGATGCCCACAGTCACAACCTCCCTGATAAAGCCAATCCTGCATTGAGAATTCCCAGATCTTGCTGGGACAAGGCCCAGATGTGATGCTCCATAATCTGCATGATTAAGGAGGATCTTTCTTTTTCTTTTTTCACCTTCCTCTCTCTGTCCTACAGATCAGTAATGAATGCACATCTGCTGTTTTTTTCAGTTGGCATTATCTGACAAGACCTGAGCTCATTGTGTTCACCACCTAGGCACCTCAGATGCATACTGTAGGCAATTTGCAGGAGGCCATGAGCTCTACTGATTGACCTAGCCCCGCTGGCTTGGTGATGGGAAGTGGTCAATTCCTTATCTTTCAGAAATCATCACGCAGTGCAGCACACAGCAGAACTGGTGCCTTCTGTGGAGTAGATGCAATGGCCCTTTGTTAGGAGTATTGCCTGTCCCATGGAATTCAGAAAAAAGTGGTCCTTGGCTAGAAACGTGGTCTGCCTTAAGATCACTGCCGCGCTGTGGAGTTATGGAAAGCGTGGTCTCCTGCTCAAGAATTGCGGTCTGCGTCAGGAATATTGCCTGTCTTATGGAATACTGAAAGCGTCGTCCTCGGCTAGAAAAACGTGGTCTGTCGCAGGAATGTCCTCTCCTATGGCATTCCGAGAGGATTCGCAGTTAGCGCTGCTCTCTGGGGACATTGGTTATGCTGCTACGGCCGACGGTCCCTTGGAGGTCTATAGTGATGGACTTTTTGACAGACCTCCCGGATTCCGTGTACAACGAAAGGTGTACAATGCGATTCTTGTAGTAGTCCACCGCTCTATGAAGATGGCGCGTACATTAGGGCCACCAAGACGATCGATCCACCTGAGTTGGCGGACGTCTTGCTCAACAGTGTGTTCAAAGACTTTGATTTTCCTGCAGACATCGTGTCAGACCGCGGGCCAATTTTCATGAGCGAATTCTGGTCGGAGCTGTGCTTCCACTTGCGGGTGAAGAGGAACCTTAGCACGACTTACCATCCGCAGACCGATGGGCGCACTGAGATTCAGAACAGGACGCTGGAGACATACCTGCGGTTGTATTGCAACCACAGGCAGGATGGCTAGGCAGAGTGGTTGCCCAACGCAGAGTTTGCGTATAACAACTCCGTTCATTTGGCCACGGGACGGACTCCGTTCTGCGCGCTCATGGGGTATAAGCCGCGGTGGGTGAATGAGGGTGTCGCGTCAGAAGCGGTGTCAGGGCGAACCGTCGGACACTTCCAAGAGGGCTGAGATGCTTCGTGCCCTACGTGCTCAATTAGAACAAGAGTATCAAAAGGCTGTAGACCATATGACGAAGTACTACAGCCGGAAGCGTAAACCGATGGCCTTCGCGCCTGGCGACAAGGCTCTGTTGTCAACGAGGAACTTTCGCACCCTGCGGCCGTCGAAGAAGCTTGGCGATCAATGGTGCGGGCCCTTTGAGGTTTTGGAGCCCATATGCACCCATGCATATCGATCGTCTTGCTTTACCGCTGGGCTGGAAGATTCACCCAGTACTTCATGTTTGCGAGGCTCCTTCGACCGAACTACGGGCGGAACGCGGGGCGGTGCTTCCCCACGCTCATTGACCCTTTTCCGTGAATACACATCTCGATTCACTCTTCAGCCATCATATCCTATGTCCTTGATTGGTGCGTTCAAAGTTTTACCTTGAGTCAGGACGCGCCATCCCGGCGAGCGAATGGTATGATCGGAACCCATATCAGGAAGCAGGACTTGACGATTCTGAGGATTGGATGAACAAGTAGTTTTGATTGACTTGCCTGAAAAGGTAGAAGTAGTTTATAATGACAACAACAACTGACAATAGCTCATGGCTAGAGATTGTATATAGTTAGGGATATTGCAAAGCAGTGAATCCTATGACTCCACCCCATCATATCTAGCAAACAGTTTAGGAGCGTCAGACATCCTCCCATTGATCAGGTCCTCGGCAGCGCCGGGGAGTCGAAGGGGGGCCGTCGGGCCGCGGGTGGCGGCAGAGGAGGAGGGTGTTCAGGAGGACTTCGAGATTTCTGAAAGCAGGAAAGGAGGGAAGGAGGGGAAGGGGAGAAGGAGGAAGGGGAGAAGGAGACGGGGGAGAGGAGAGGACGCTGCGACGAAGGGGCAGCCCGACCGACCGTGGCCGGTGCGGCGCGCGGACGCTGAGGTTGGTTGACGGGCAAGGAAGGTCTTAAAGAATCCTGGCGGCGCGGCGGGACGCCGGCCGCTCGAGAGTCAGGGGCGCGCGCG
>FQSS02000790.1:382-72615 GCA_900128795.2 Malbranchea cinnamomea
ATCCACGTTTTGGTGCGAGGCACTGCCTATGGCAGTGCTCGGAGGGTGAGCGCAGCTCATTACCCGATTGAGTCTACGACCTTGGCACGGTTACTTCTCAGTCCTTCACTGCAGTTCTTTTGTCATGCCCGTTTATGGACCGCTGGAATCCAGCATGTCTCTCATGAGAAAGGGCAGATTTCTCTTCCGCTACACAAGAACCAAACTCTGTTGGTACACAGAGCAAACAATTACTACCCGTCAGATTCCACTCTTCCGACTCTGAAGCGGGCCTTTCGGCATCGTTCAGCTCAATATTGGCCAAGGATTTTTTTTCCTCGTGTCAAGTTTCATCATCGAGTTTGTCTTTGACTTTCGAGTCCTCTGCATCGCTTTCCAATTTAAACTGGATCTAAATTGCCTTTTTTTTTGGCAGGGAATCAAGGCATCTTTCTGAGGAAAAGGTAACGAATAACGTTAATGAACTCTCAGGACAACAGGGCCATCTACAAGAGCCGAGCTCACTCCAGCACCAAGGCTCACTACTTTGAGCACTAAATGAGAGATAAAAGGCGCAGCAGCAGCTTATCGCTCAAAGACTCTAATCGGGTGAGCCTCGGTATTGTATACCCACTTGTTACGTCCATCGGTTGCAACGTTCCAATCACCATCTGCAGGTTGAAGAAAAGAATCAGCAAGAGTCTAAACTCATGAATAGTTTTTCTCTCGGGGTGGATTGCTCACCTGGGACGTGGATCATATAGGCATACTTCAGCACTTCAGCAAAAAGGAAAGATTCCTGGTTATTGGCCTTCCTGCCGCCATCGGGGTCATTGACATTATAAATAGCAGTGAAGCCACTGCCCGTCCGGGTTGTGGCATTAATGGCAACAAATGCCTCCCAAGCCCAGTCCTGGTACTGTTCGGGATGTCAGGTGAAACAGATTTCCAATGGAAGGGGCGAAGAGTTGATTAGCGGCTTACCTTCGGGTTGCCTGTGGCACGATACGCATAATAATAGCTCTCAATCACCTCTGGCCTCAGGTTATAGAAGCCGTTTCGGATATAGAAGCCGTTTTCATCAAAGAAGTCCTTCTGCGAGTCAGGAACGAGTTCACTATCCCATCCGAATGTTTCCGGACCAATTCTTGTGGCGGTAGAATGGTAGGTTTGATAGCACCCCTCCACGAGCTTCAGGCCAAAGTCCACCAAGTCTGGTCGATGGAGCACTTGACCGCCGAGAATAAAATTGCCGCCGTTAAAGCATGCAAGGTGCTCCGACTCTAGGCGGTATTCACCTCCTACATATTTGGCCAAATAAGTTAACTCCTTGCCGGAAGCCGTTCTCGATGTCGACTTCAGATACTTGATGGACGACTCGGCTGCAGCGATCCATCTATGGATTGTCAACATTACATGTCAAGGCTTGCGCGGGATTTCGAATGTCGCTTTTTGTATCCTTACCTTTCTCTATACTCCCTGAACCTGTTTGGATCATACACGTACATCTTGATCAGATACTCATAAAATGAGTCGTGACTAGCACCCCAGCTAATGTCGCTAGTTTCGATTCTTCCTGTCTCGATATTGACGAGGTGGCCAATAAGACCCGGGAAAGGCTCCCCTTCCGGTGGCTGCGGTTGCAGGAGGTGCTTCTCGCCTCCTTGAACGAGTGTGGTGTATGTGTCGTCACCAGTTAAATCGGAGAGACGTGTCCCTGGCGGTGAATGCTCTCAGCTGGCAGGAAAAAAAAAAACGAACTGCATCAACTTGGGATCTTACATTCGAGTATCAGTGTGCCAATGGTTGCAATTCCATTGGTGGTTGAACCGTCCTAGGTCCGTCAGAACATTGTCATGATCTGAAAGCGACGATCAATATGTCAGGCGCTGGGGGTTCTCACGTTGGTCTTGTCTGTGATGTTCAGAATGTTGTAAGGCACACCGCTGCTCGTATCAAATGCAAACGCCATAACGTTCGCCAGGTTCGCCGACTGGGTCAGGAGGGTTTCGACTTTGTCTGACTACAGCACAATAAGCGAAAAGACAACATAAACATGGACCAAGGGGGATGAGATGACGTTAACGGACATCTGATGAAAGATGTGACAATGGTCCCTTCAACAGATCGTACCCAGATATCATGCCTCCCAGGTAGCGGATCGTTGTTTCGAACAGGCTGACCATTGTATCGGTCTGTGAATAATCGATGGTAGCGATGTGGTCCAAGATCTGATCAACGACCTCTGGCAGCTCCATGATCAGTGCGGTTGATAGGGCATCGACGGCGGACGCGCCCCAACCATTACGCGAGTTGCCAGAGCCATTATCGACTGGATGGAGCTCGTCATTGGGGAACGCGTATTTGTAGTATCCGTCCCATGCGAACAAAAAGGCATCCCTTACTGCCTCTGCCCTCTGACGACTTCGGTCGCAATCTGGTTGAGCCGGCTTTTGCTGCAGAGGAAATTCACGAAAAGGTGGATAAGCCAGGACGGTGGACGGCCCCACAAAGAGGGCTGAAAGAGCGACGAGAAAGGTGGGTTTCCACATCATCGGCGGCGTAGAGTCCCCAGGGACACTTCTGATTTGCGTTTGTTTTGGCTAGGAAGATATTCCTAGAATGTTAATGATAGCGTGAACCTTGGGTTTGCATCTGAAGGAAGACAAAAGACTGAAGCCAAGGGATGCCGAGCATCAGCTCCTGGCCTCTGGGGCTGGGGATGTGCAAGCAATAAATACTGGTCGTTCTCGACCGTCCCCAGCCTGTCCATGTTGTTTAGTTTTTGTTGATGGGATCCGAACGTGATTTCTCCAAGGTTACACTTCTCCGCAGTGCAAAGAAGGGAAGATCGACAGAAAGTTCGCCAGGGGGGAGGGAGGGGTTTGAGCACACGCCCACCTGTCCCTCGAGGGGTTGCACAGCCCTCATCTGGGCAGCATTGCATACGTTCACCACGACTCAAAGGACCCTCCATGTGAACTGTTTCTCTGAACTTTGCCGCTGTCCGCAGGACATATGAGACGGACGTTTCGCTGCTTGTCGACCCGTGGTCTGACCGTCATCGGACTTTTTTTTTGAAGATAGAATCGCAAGGTGGATGCGGCTGAGGTGTGCGATTGCATGGCGCCGCCAAGCAGCTGGCTGAGAAGCCAAGGCGGGTCTGTCTTGTCAACATCCCGTGGAAGAATGACCGTGTGATGTTGCATCAAAACAGTTAAAAAATCGGTGGAAGCAATGGAAGTTTTCCCGCTCCTAAGCCAGCAACAGATACACAATAATAGATAGTACTAGTACCCTGTAGTATCCTTTCTCGACGCTCTGTTAAGCGGGCTGGCGTTCGATATCTTCGCCGAGGTGTTGATGACGAAGGCAACACGGCGAATTCGATGGAAACCGAGCAGATTCTTTCGACGCCGTCGTGGGACCCTGACAGCAAGGTGTATTCTCTCCTTCAACTGCGAGGATCCATCACTTACACCTCATCTTGGGCGTTTGAGAAGGGAATCTCAAGATTACTATCAACCCGGAGAAGTTTGCCCAGACTCGCCGATCCACCGCATTTATTGAATGTGCTCCTGATTCTTCCCGACTCACAACTCAGCGGTCACGGTAAGAGCCCAAATCACGCTAGTTGAATAGGTCAGTGGTAGTTGAATCTATTTTTTGAGGTATCAGCTCGGCGGCGGTGCTGAAATGATTTGATCGGAATCTGTGGTGCCAGAACGGGTCCCAGCCTGTGACGTCGTCAGTCCATGCTCGACCCAAGAAGTACTACCACGGAATATTTCTGTTACGTGGATATCACGATGTTATATGTATGTATGAATGTCCTTCAGCCTTCGCGTGGCATCTATTGCTGTCGTACCCGTACAGGATGTCTCGTTTGACGAGGCGTGCGGACATTATTTTATTTTATTTTTTTTTTTTTTCACGAGATTCTTGAAAGCTCAAAACAGGGCATCTGGTGCAAAGGCAGCCAAAAAAGTGGGACAGCGGCCGAACGGGACGGGGATCTTGGACAGAATCGAGCCCAAATCAGACGATTGCGAAGGCATTGTGCAAGAGCTCTCTGCCTGGCAACACTCTAAAATGAGAATACTTGGCTTGTCAAGTCTCGAAGGTTTGCTCACTCGTCGCTGAGTTCCTATTTAAAGGCACATGAGCTGATCTTGCCAGGACATCATGGTCTTGGAATCAGTACTACTAATTCCCATGACTTTCCTCCTGTCCATCGCACATTATCTTTCTTGAGTCTCAGCAGAGGCAGGAGGGAGATGGGCCAGGCCCGAGCCAAAGTTTCTATCACCACGGGAGTAGTAGTACTAATAACTGGCGGCGTTTCCAGTTTCAGGTTCTCAACCAAGGTCAGGCTATGGACTTGGAGGGAATCGTACAATTGGTATGTGGTAGCAACCGTGCAGTGTCTGGTCAAACATGTTCGTAGCCACTGAATAATAGCACCACTATTTGCGATGTGCTGGAAACGGTCTACATACCTAGCAGATCCTATCCACATCGCATCATGTCTTCTGGCTCACTTGAAAATTACTAGTACTACTATGCAGAAACTTTGCTGCAGTTGAGTACAAGGCGGCAAGGCCGGCGACACACAAACGCACACAAGAAACAGAACCTCACACAGGTGAGTCATCATTGGTTAAGGGGCCCTGGATAAAACGTGGGGTTCCGAACACGCGAAAATGCTAACCTCTTATCACGAAAAAAAAGCTCCTTGAGCATCACCTCGGAGCTGAAAATCATCCTGGATTGTTTTTTTCTCTCCTCTGCAGCTTGATTATTTTCACATCTTCAAGGTGCTGATCTGCTGCATGAGGACGGGGCCTTCAAAATGCGCTTGCCATTCCTTGTGTCCCTGGACGCCCGGTCGTCATCGTCCCCGCCATCCGATTCCCTCAGCTTGGAGCACATCTCCTATTTTGGCCGCGTTCTGCTGAAGGCTCCCACAGTCGAACAAGCACGGTCCTTCGTGACGGCCAATTTCTCTCTTTTGGATATCTACGTGGACGCTACGACCATTGAATCGGTGGAAGACATTGTCGATCTTCTCAATGCGGGCTCGACGTGCGCATTCGTGACTCCCCTCCAATTCTCAACGCTCTCAGACGAACATAACATTGACTCTTCGAGATTGGTCGCTTTGCTTGCCTCCGCCGGTGATGTGGAGGCCTTCAAGAGCTGGGCGGAAAGCGGTTCGAAGCGCGCCGACATCAGCGTTCACTGCACGAATAGCCCCGCACTTGACACCGTGGTTGCGGAACTGGGTAAAAACTCGACGCTGAAGGCCGTGTACTATTCCTGCGACGTATCTGCCGCTCAGACGGAGTTGTTGGAGAGGCAAGAAAAGTGTGTCATCAGGATAGTCCCTTCGACAACGCTGTCGATCGACAAAGAAGATCAGTCTCCAGCTAAGCTCGTGGCGTCTGCTGCCTCTCCCGACCCCACGAGTGGGCTATACAGTACAATAGTCACGGATGAGAGGGGAACCGCCTTGGGATTTGTGTACAGCAGTGAACGGAGTATTTTTGAGGCGCTGCGAACGGGGCGAGGAGTATACCAGAGCCGGAAACGAGGGTTATGGTTCAAAGGCGAGTCAAGCGGCGACATCCAGAAGCTCGTTAGGATTGGCCTGGACTGTGATGGCGACTGCTTGGTCTTTGTTGTCAAGCAGCTAGGCAAAGGTTTGTCTTGGATTTGTTCATTTGTACACTGAATCTTCCATGCCGCTAATCCCCTTTGTGCATGCTTGCAGGCTTCTGCCATCTTGGAACGGCCACCTGCTTTGGAGAGTACTCTGGGCTATCGCGCCTTCAAAAGACGCTGCTATGCAGAAAACAAGATGCACCCCCTGGTTCGTACACTTCTCGACTGTTCAACGATAGCAAACTTCTCGAGGCGAAAATCATGGAGGAGGCGGAAGAACTTTGTCAGGCTTCTTCGAAAGAGGACGTGGCTGCTGAAGCCGCCGATCTAATTTACTTTGCCCTTACCAAATGCATTGCCTCGGGTGTGAGCCTCGAAGATGTAGAAAAGAATCTCGACCTAAAGGCTCTAAAGGTGAAGCGGCGGAAGGGTGATGCCAAAGCTGGCTGGGCTGCCAAGGTTGGCTTGCAGACGCAATCTGAGCCCAAGGAAACAGAGAAATCTGCAAAGCAAGACAGACCTGCCGATGACAAGGTCCGGATGAGGCGCATCGTAACCGCCTTGACTCCCCAGAGCGTTGTCAAGGACGCCTTGCAGCGTCCATCGCAGAAGTCGAACGAGCTTATCGTAAGCATGGTCAAGCCGATTATCCAGGACGTGCGCGACAATGGTGATGCAGCCGTTCTGAAGTACACGCGCCAGTTCGAGAAAGCTTCGTCGCTGGCTTCTCCCGTCCTCCGTGCTCCCTTCCCTGAGCATCTTATGCAACTATCCCCTGAAACTGCCAAGGCGATCGATACCAGCTATGAAAATATTCGCCGCTTCCATGCAGCGCAGATGGAAGAAAAAGCCCTCGAAGTCGAGACCATGCCAGGTGTCGTATGTTCCCGCTTCGTTCGCCCCATCGAAAGAGTCGGCCTCTACATTCCTGGAGGAACAGCTGTCCTTCCCTCAACCGCGCTGATGCTGGGCGTTCCGGCCATGGTCGCAGGGTGCAAGAAGATTGTCTTTGCTTCTCCGCCCCGCTCTGACGGTAGCATTTCGCCAGAGATTGTATACATCGCGCACAAGGTCGGAGCAGAAAGCATCGTACTCGCTGGTGGCGCTCAAGCAATTGCTGCGATGGCATACGGCACAGAGAGCATTACCAAGGTTGATAAGATTCTTGGTCCAGGCAATCAATTTGTCACCGCTGCAAAGATGCTGGTGTCCAATGACACAAGTGCCGGTGTTAGCATAGATATGCCAGCTGGCCCCAGCGAAGTTCTCGTCATTGCAGACAAACATGCTAACCCTGCATTTGTTGCGTCAGACCTGCTTAGCCAGGCTGAACACGGTGTGGATTCTCAAGTGATTTTGATTGCTGTGGATATTGACGAGGCTCAACTAGAAGCCATCGAGAATGAATTGGACACCCAAGCGAAAGCACTCCCTCGTCTTGATATCGTGAGAGGATCCATCGCCCACTCGGTGAGCTTTGTTGTTAAAGATATTGATGAGGCTCTTGCACTGAGCAACGAGTATGCTCCTGAACATCTCATTCTTCAAGTGCAGAATGCTGCAGACCTCATTCCCAAGGTGGAGAATGCTGGAAGTGTCTTCATAGGGGAGTGGACGCCCGAAAGTGTCGGCGATTACTCTGCCGGTGTCAACCACTCTCTTCGTAAGTACAGCCTAAATCTCCCGCAGAAGTGCAACTCTGAGCACTAACTTGTCCTCTCACCTCTAGCAACATATGGCTACGCCAAACAGTACTCTGGCGTCAACTTAGCTTCTTTCACGAAGCACATCACCAGTTCCAACCTCACTGCCCAGGGCCTACGCAACCTATCTGGGGCTGTTCTTAAGCTGGCTGCTGTCGAAGGCTTGGACGCACACGGCAGAGCAGTTAGCATTCGTCTGGACGCTATGAAACAGGACAGGACATGAAAGTAATACCGGTTATCTTTGCAGGGTTTCCGGGAGATTTATGTATGTTTGTTTTTCATGACAGCATAAATATCTTGCATTGGAGCTTTTTACGGGTTGTAAGGATGAAACTCTGGATAGTCGTCGCGAATTGATAGACTAAATTTAGAAAAGAAAAATCGATGGTCTGACCAATTCCACGTCTATTCCAACCCTGAACTCCAAGTTCTCATATCCAACACACCGCAAGTTGATCGAAGAGAAGAGAAGGGGCATTCATGCGCGTCGTAATTCTAAGTAAAATCATTTCTTCCTTTCCCTGACTTTCCACCTCACGCCGTTCTTATTGATACCGCCAACCGAGTTCTCCATTCTTGCCCGCTGCCAATCTAGCTCTCGCTCGGCGGCAACAATATCTCGGTGCTGTTTCTTCAGCGCCTCAAGCTTCCTCAGTCTGGCTTCGGCTGCCCGTTTCTTCTTATTTCTGGCCGCACGGATCTCTTTTAGTAGTAATGCCTCTTCTTCAATCTCTTTCCGCGATTTTCGTTCCTCTTTTTTACCGCCTGAAGCATCGTCCAGGCCGGCATATCCTTCGTTTTCTTCATCGTCCGACATATCCTCATCATCGTCTTCATCGCTGCCGCTGTGGTCCACCGCCCTCCGCCTCTGCTCTTCCACAGAGTCAACGAACAGAAGTTTCTTGCTCTTCTTTACTCTACTTCCCTCATCATCTTCGTCAGCCATGTCCACGTCCCCATCCAAAGCCCCCTGAATTCCTTCCTGCAGTTTAATCTCCTTCTCCAACTCTTCCATCTTCCTCCTGACCTTCTCCCCCATAACCCTAAGATAGCCCGCATCTTGCGTCTTCAGCAGTCTGACAGTCTCCATGCTCAGCGTCGAATCTTCTCTGGCTCCATGTCGACCCTGTTTTATTTTCTTGGTGCTTGAGACCATGCCAAATGCAAACTCATCCGGGTTCCGATCGCGCGCCTTCTCGCGGAGACGTTGAAGCTTGGCTTTCTTCAAATTGTAGTCTTTGGCGCGGAGGGAGTAGTCCTACAACCATTTGCAAAAGGTCGTTAGCAAAGAGTTGTCTCTGCGCTATTTCAGAGAATGTTCTGCCTACCTTGTGCTTTTCTAATAGACCCCATTTTTCACGGAACTCTGGTTGCGCTCGCTCACGGTGCTGCCGCCGGTGAACGGCGTTGCGCAATGAAGACATGGTGGTGTCGAGAAAGAATGGCTATCAAGCTGCTTCTTGAGAGTATTGAAGGGAAGAAAAAAGAAACGCTCTCGCAACTGCTTTCGGTAGAAAAGTTGTCGATTTTCGGCACCACAGAGAACCACCTTCTCAAGCTCTTCGGTTGGTTTTGGGCCGTTGTTGTGGCTTGGGTGTGGTAATGTGATTGTTGATTGAAACCGCTGAGTTTCAGCGGAATGATTTTTAGGTTGAAGCTTCTCGTGTTCCACCAAACTCGCGGGCCGCATCCACCGCATGCAACAACTCCATCAATTCTCTCTTAGATGTTGACTTTACAGTCCAATGGATTGATACACGAAATATATGCGGGAATCTCTCCTCAGCTCGTACTTTCTCACTCTTCACCGTCCGCCATCATAGTACTTTGCATTCCGGCTACTACCATGACGGCCACAGGCGCCAGTCCAGATGCCTCCGCAAGCCCCTCTCCTTCCTCGAGAATAAACTTGCGGAATCCTACGCCTCTATCGGCCATACAAGAAGCAGAAGTTAGGGACTTATATTATAAAAGAGTGAGAGGACACTGCGCAGCGGAAATTAAAGGTAAATTAGCCCAAAGACAGACCACCTGGGCATCCCTGATAGGAAAAAGCACCAGTTTGAAAACAGTTGTTTTGTTCAGCCAGTGGACTTCCCAGTCTTCGCTCGTTTTCGTCTAGCATTAAAGAGACAAAAAAAAGGCAATTGGGCCAGCCCAAACCCAAGATATCCGTTTCTTGATGTGCTACTACACTATCCCGAGAAACACCTCTTGTGCTAATTGCTAGTGCTTTTCCACCTTTACAGAATTCGCCGACTGCGCTAGGAACCGCACCATAAGTACTACATGGGCATGTCGCAAAGAGCGCCTTGCGATGAACTCGTGTATGATTGCGCATGCCACGCCCGAAGAGGAAGACCGCGCGAGGGAGGAGTGGTTTGCGAACAGAGATGCGCGGAGGCAGCAGCGGGAGAAGGAGGAGAGGGAGAAAGAAGAGAGAAGAAGACAGGTCATTCAAATGATGAAGGAGGCCGAAGAACAGAAGGCAGAAGCTAAGAAAAGCAGTGGAAGCTGGTTCTGGAAAGGCTTTTCATGACATTGTGAGATTCCGTGCGATGACAAATGGGTCATTCTGGGGAAGCAGAAAACTGAAAATGCGGCCAAAAGGCTTCTCAACTGCCGCAAATGTTGCATTTCCCCAATTCTGAGACAAATGTCTCCAACTACAGTGTAGCATACAGCGGTGTTGAAGGCGCACTGGGAATCTGTCACCGATGGAACTTTGGGATTAGTATTGTACAGGTACTTGGCTTTAGATCTCCGCTAACGAAATCCTTGCGTCATTCGAAATTCCATACCCTTGTCCTATGCCCACTAACGCCTTCCCCATGGTATGTTGCCTTTTCTCGAGAACGAACCGCATAGCTCCCTGTAAATCCATGATTGAAAAATGCGAATGAGAAAAGAATGTAGAGGAATACAAAATCGTTTCCAAGACAAGATGACGGTCTTCTTAGCCCCATCGAGCCATTGTCAGACGCCTGTCATGGTTTTGTCTTCATCATGGTCATTGTCGTCCAGGTCTCCATCACCAAAAATGTCTTCCATGTTACCGTCAACATCCTCGTCCTCCGCTGGAGCCTCCTGGCTCTCCTTTTCCTGTGGTTGGGTACTCTGCTGCTGTGGCCCAGAATCAACCTCCATCTCCTCTTCTCCCTCACTTTCCCATTCCTCTTTCAAGCCCCACGAGACACCAGTGAGACAGAAGCGCTCGGGAGGTAACCGCATCCCACCCATGACTATTCCATTTGAAGCATTTGCATTGTTCGCAGCATTCGCATCATAGGCACCCCTAGAAACGCCGGGCAACAAGATCCGGTTCCGTTCGGCGGCTATTTCCATCAAGAACTCCTTTGGCAAACCAGGTTGGAACTGGTAATGTAGACGCGACGCGATGCTCATGCGCAGCGCCTGCAAAGTGATGTTGATTTCCTGACCCCCTTTGCCACCGCCAGCACCTTCGCCTGGCTTGGCACTCGTCGTGTCCCCCAAATATCCTTCTGTCGCGAGATATACAGCGTCCTGCAACGTGCTTGATGTATAACGGTACGCAAAATCGAGGAGTTGCAAGGGTACGCGTTCTTGGTAGGCAGTTACCCCCATCGAGGCGAGGAGCATGTGTATCAGACGGGCATCGCGAGGCCTTCTTGACTTCCCGGTGTCTTGGAGGGAGGTTGCAGGAAACTGAGGAGGGGTTGCAACAGCAGGTGTAGCTGCTGTTGAAGTGGCGGCCTGTGCAGTCTGAGGAACCGGATTTGTCGGCGCAGGGGCATCTGCCGGAGGTGTGAGCGGCTGTGTCGACGAGCCTGCAGCATTCGCAGCTGGCCTTGGAGAAGCCATCATAGTCAAATCTAGAATGTTTCGCAGATTTTCGATGTAAGAGCTAGAAGCTATGGCATGAGGAGGCCGATGCGTACTCGCATGTCACCTTCGTGTACAAAGAGGTGCCAGCGGTAACTAGTACAATCAACGACAGTCAAGAAGTTGAGGACAGGCAGGGATACTTTAAGAGAGAAGATACCAAAATTACTGATAGGAGCTCTGTAATATCCGGAAGACATCCAATGTGATGAGGGATGGACTTGAAGCTACATAGCACTAGTTGTACCAACTCCCAGCTCAATAGACAATCTCCAGACTTCCACCAGTGAAGATGGTATCAGTCATGTGACTTGCTTGAAAAAACACTCAGGTCCCAGTTGAGCAGTGCTGGGATGATTCATGTCATCTGTGCTCGAACCCAAATACGCTAGTGAGAAGGCCAGCAGTGCTAAGTGACTGGATTTCTTGGCGCATCCTCGTCAATCGCCTTGTCAGCGCATCAGCTCTCCAAACTTCTTCCCTGTCACTGTTATCTTATCCTTCATTCTGCATGCATTCTGTTTTGGGTCAATAAAGTTACACAAATGCTCTTTGTGCTGTCCTGTGGTCTGTGATCGGGGACATCAGGGTGACCAAGTTGCACAGTCACCAGGTTATGAGATGTATGAGACATGGTGTAAGCTCAGAAGATGGTCGGGGGCAGAAGAAAAAGTTGAAGTTCATAGTAAGCTGTCTTTGCAAACTCCAATTCTTCTCCCATCATCGCTCATGAAATAGGAAGCTTATCGCAAATATCTCAATCTTCGTTTGAATTTCTAGCATCACTATCTGTGTGAAAATATTCCTTGTGAAGTAGTGCCAAATTTCACCATTCCAACCAGCAGTAATGACGACTGCTCTGGAACAATTGAATCTACTCATTGCACCAACCCAGCCTATTTCATTTCAACCCAACCGCTCAGAATATCACCCTGATCTAAGATGTTCCGCCTCAATACAATTCTATCGTACTCTAAGCATAACACAATGAGAAGACCATCGACGGAGAGAGAGGCAAGGACAACCTCGGGCAATGCAAAGGTCAGTGTTGAAATTTCCCCAAAAAACCTGTGCTGCTTTTTGTTTCGGGATGACGCAGACTCCAAATAGTCATGAAACTGAGGAAGACCTCCTAACGTCCAACAACTCCATGATCGACACCAATTCAAACAACGCTCACAGAAAGAAGGATAAAATGGCTCGCAACAGGGGGTATAGTGGCAACAAAAATCAAATGAACGTAATCATGCACCTCGAGATTTGGTTCCTCTTCGCAAAGGCAAGGTAATACCTTCGTCCGAGTCTTGGTCAATCTCCGAGTCGTCTTCCTCGTCCGAGATGTCTCCTTGGTCCTCGTAACCCGTTTCCATCGAGGAGTCACGCATGTCGTCGTGGATGTCAACTCTTGAAATATAACTATCCCCCAAAGCATCGTTATGGTCTTCTTCGTCGTCATAATCATAGCTGCTTTCTGCGTCGCTATTATCGTCATCAAAGTCACTCTCTTCTGAATCCGTAAAAGAAAAGTTTTCCAAATCTTGTGGAACATCCCTCCAGTAGGTGAAGTCGGTAAAATTCTCGCCCCCTTCATGTACGAGTAGGCCCACTGGAGGAAAGAAATGGTCGACAAGTTCTCTCATCGAAACGTAGCTGCTCTTGTACTTGTTCAGACTTAGGAGATCAAGTGACACCTCCGCATTAGAATTGATCGTGAATATCCTGGTCGATGGGATATTAACCGAACGGTAGCTCAACGCGTCTGTAAGCCTGTTACCAAAACCGGCATAAAATGGGTTTTCTCGCCCTTTGAAAAGCCCTAGGATATCACGCAAGCACGCCATTTTAAAAACTTCCGGCTTTCTTAAATAAATCTCGCGTCGTAACGCGGCGATAGTCCGATCTGGACTCATGATGACTGGGCCTTTGGGGAGCCTATACCCACCATCTTGCACAATCCCGTTGAGGTACGCTCTCGTTGAATCTGCTTGGCCTGTTGACCTGCTGGTTAGATACATGATATTGTAGCCGTTGTTCGCAATCTCCGTATAGAGCTTTGCAACTCCAGCATGAGTCCAATCGCGACCAATCATATTAAGAACATGACCCAAAGCATCGGACCTGTCATAATTGTCAGTAATCGAGATCGCCATATCAAATCGGAGAACAGACACACTTTGTAATCGTTCCATCAATATCAGATACGACGACAGGAACCTTATAGTTCCAGAGGTACATTGTTGCGGGACAAGTGGCTTTATTTACACTGAAGGTCATGGGATTCGGCCCAGGTTTGAGATTCAGGGACTTAAGTTGGTCGCTAGTTAGTCGGAGAGTTTTTGCGTAATTGCGAGTCGTGCTGTCACCAGTGGTCGGCGTCTGCGGAGGAGTTGGATAACTCTGTTGCACATCAGACTGCGAACGGTGATGTCTTTGTGTCGGTTGTGTTTCACTGCCCATGGACTTTTCGCTATCACTGTGATAACCGGGATCTGACTTCGAATCCTCCGCCAAGCCGCCATTGGGCCCCATTGAGGAGAATGCCGCCCGACGACTGGCAGCCTCCTTAGCCTCCTCGCTGCTATATATCCACAGATTGCCATGTTCATCGGCGCCGATAAGCGCACCAATATCATAATTGCCTTCAAGCTCTTCCGCTAGTATCTTTCGCGCAATCACTTCTGCTCTCAAAGCGTCCTCTTCGCTACTCTTATAGCCTGTCATGTCAAGCATGAGGTCGCCGCTTTCGGTGACTCGAGATGGTATATTAGACCCTGAAAGCTTCTTTGACAGGGATATCGCCCGCGAATACGCTTCTTCCGGTGAGAGCGGAGGGGGGCTTTGAGACCGTCGTACAGTCGACTGAGAGTTATCCTGTGTTGGAATAGACGACGACGTTTTGCCAAAGGGAAGTGTCATCTGTCGCCGCTCGTTGATCGGCACGTTTGTAAGCACATTCTCAGAACGTGAACGATCCAATTTGCGCGATCCATCGGCCCAATGTGAATTCTCATCTCGAGGTTTATTTTCCGGATGCTTTGAAGTCGGTAGCACTGAGTCCGATACACCTTTGCCGGCCAACTTGTGGGAGGGCCTGTTGAGATTGCTGCTCCCCGCGGAGCTACCCGCAGTAGTAGACGACAGGTCTAGGTAATCAGGTTCTTGAAGGTCCCGGACATCTTGGCCACCTTCGGGCGAGGGCTTTGGACTAGCTGCTGGCGACACCAAAGGGGATGTCTGGAGCGATTCTGGTATGTCCTCAGCGGTTTCGAAGACGAAAAAGGCCTCCCCGCCTTCCCCGAGTTTCATCGCATAGTCTTGTTTAACTCCGTTGACGCGAAACTCCACCTATCACGAGCATAAGTATCTGAGAATACGGTTTCCAACCGGTTGTTTTCATTACCTTCTTTTCATACGGACGAAGGAGTGAAAATTTGCCAAATCGAACATGGAAAGGGGAACACGCCAGCGTGCCTAGACAACATGCATCAGCGTAAGCAAGACACGGTTCATTTGTAAGCCTAACACACCATCCTCTTGTTCAATAACAATGACATCGATCGCCCCGCTGAGAGTCGCTGGGTTGATGGAATTCCATGTCTTGGAAACGGAGCCGCTGATACTTCTGACGTACTGCATTCCCTCGAGTGCTCGGCTCGCACACCGCCGAAACTACAATTGGTGATCCGGAACAGACAGATCTATTGGAAAGTTGAGTATGCGCATCAACAAACTCTTCGAGGCGAAGGGGCGAGTGCAGAGCCGCAAGCAAGGGTGAGATCGTTCTCGTGGGAGCTGCCCGTCACATGCGACAACCAGGAAGCTGGGGAATGCTTCCGCGGAGTCCGAAGAGATTATCAACAAGTAGTTGCGTATCACTCTAGGATGCTATGGACAGGCAGTTGAAGTGTCAGGAAGAGAGCACCGGAGAAAGTGAATGAGAGAAATCCTCAGCACCTCACGTCAAGATAGAGCGAGTGAAACATGTCCAACGCTATTCTACAACCCCAACGGAGCTGGGGCTTTCGGCATCGGCTGAGACGGAGACGCATCAACGATCTACCGAGTGGTGACTGATTAAGTCAACGGGAACCTTAAGTCGACCAATTAGAGTGCTCCTTTCATTTTTGTGTCGGCACATCGTTGATCCGGGCCGATGCCGACGCAAGGCATCTCGATCCCCCGCGAGCTAACCAACGGCGATCAATCTTCCGACGAGCCCCAGAGATTCACACCATTCATGGCCACAATCTGTGGATGGCGTGGTAATGTCAGACATGTATGAGCCTCTCCGGCTTGTATCCGACACCTATCCTGGTGTGGTGCCTCGAGTCAGGGCTCAGGGCCTCATGGCACTGGTGATTGCGGTCTCCATTCTATGGGCTTTAGTTTGGTATGCTGTGCGGCTTCTTGATTGTCCAGAGACCTGGCTAATGGCCCACTCTGCTATCAGGCTCACCTACCGTGCGTATCAGGTTTGCTTGACTCCGAACGAGGTTCTTGTCGACAAGCTCGGACTGGATATCCCCCCGACCCCTGAGGTGACTCTCGAAGAGATCGGCTCTCGGCAGGTTCGAATTGCTTGGAAATACCCGGAATACCAGAATTCAATTCACAAACATGTCATTCGCATCAACGGCGTTAGGGGTTAGTGCTGCTTCCAGGTCTTGAATCTCTGAAACTCTCACCTACTGACACAGCGCCCATTCAACAGCTGGAGAGTCGAAGCGTACTGAAACTGCCGCGACTATTTTGAATTTGAACCCAGGCCATATTTACCATATCTGTGTCACGGCCGTTAGCGCTGCAAATTTTCAGACGTCAAGCCCCGTTTTGCATATCCGGACAACGCCTGCGTCGTTTCCCCAGAATCAAGATGGCAATGTTAGCGGGAGCCCTATTATTCAGGCATATGTGCCAAAACCATCCCCACTTGTCTCACCGTCCGCTCCTGTTATGTCCAGAGAACTTAGCGGCGGACAATTGGCAGGGAAACGCGCCAGCGGTGGTAGGAAACAGGAAAGCCCAGCTCAAACTGGCGGAGATATAAGCAGGAGAGGCAGTCTTGATGACGCAGAGGAGTCTCTCGAGCAGTTGGCCGCACGACTGAAAAGCTTGCAGGAAGAGAATGAAAATCTTGATAAACAGATCTACCAGGAAGAGAAGGAGCATGAGTCGTTGATGAAGGAGCTTGAGGAGCAAAGGAATGAGTTGAGACAACGCGTGAAGGAGAAAGACGAAGCAAGTGGCGACCTTCGAAAACACGTCAGTAAACTAGAGAGTGTGAACCGCACGGCACAGAACGAGAGGAATAAACGGGAAAGATTGCTACAACAAAAAGAGGCAGAACGCCAGAAGCGGAAGGAGGACATCATACGATGGGAGGCGAAACTTGTGGAAATTAAAGAAGAGCAGTCCAAAGTCAGAAAAGAAAAGGCTCGTATTGAGGAAGATGCTGCGAAGAGGATGGACGAGTGTCGTGCCAAGATTGCAAATGAACAGGCAGAAATGAAGGCTCTTGATGAAGACATCAAGGTGAAGGGAAGCCGGATCAAGCAGATGGAAGATGAAAGGCGACGATTAGAAGGAGGAGATAATGAAGAAGAAAGAGAGCTTGATCGGCTGGAAAAGGAGCGTGAACGGCTGTGGGAGGTGAAGCTGGCCAATTTGCGAGCCCAATATGCATCACTTATCAGTGTCCACGCCCAGGTTTGTCCTGCTTCCTTTAACCATGTTCAAACTGGAGCATGCTGATTTGTCTTTTAGGCCCAGCAGCAATATTTCGAGGCGCAAGAGCGGCTAAAATGGGTGACTGCAAATCGGACAAACACCACATATCCGTTTCCTGCGTTGCCTAGCCTGGATCCCGATCTCTCGCGTCGGGCAAGTTCCCGACGCGGGCGGCATCGAGGCTCCCTTCCGAGTGATATGTCATCCCCAGCAGCCTTCCCTCTCGTGGACACAGCCTTCATCAACTCGAAAAATTATAGTCAGGTGGGAAATGGATCTCCCACCTTCCCTCCAGGTTCCGCCTTCTTCAACATTAATAATGGAATGACAATCCATGATCTCAACGACCCGTCTGATTTCATGCGTACAGACAGCGGGAACCCCCCTATGAGCCCCCGTGCTGACGCATTGCTTCCTTCTGATCTTCTTGGAGATGGAGATGAAGAACCCTCTTCAACATCCCCTCCCTCAAGCAACCAACTCCCTAACTTAGATCCTTCAGCCGCCCCGTTCGAAAACTTGCTTCCTGGTTCTCGTTCGCCAGAGTCATCCAATAGCAGGTCTCCTAGCATATTTGCCAGCCCTCATGGAAGTCAAAAAAACACACCTGAGGATGAAGGCAAAGCATCGCAAGAGCAGAAGTCTGTCACAGAGGGTCCATCAGAAGCCACTCAGAGTACTTCTCGAAGACTGTCGGGGTTATTCGGATTCAATCGCCAGAGAGGCAAGACGGTCGCGGATGGCCCACCTTTGCTTGGTTCCCTTAAATCTGGCCAAAGCCAATCGTTTCCCCGTAATTTGGATCAGGATTTCGATCCCATTGGCACGAGACGTCGACGACTCAGCTATACCAGTGGTTGGGCGAATCCCATGAACAGCTTATTCCCTCGGAGCTCCAACACCAATGTCACTTCTGACAGCTCTTCAGATCGCATTCCGGCGAGTCGTAAACTTATGTTTCCCAGCTTCTTCTCAACTTCGAGATCGGGATCAGCTGGAGCAGGTGGTTTGGAGAACTCTTCCCTCGGTCAATCAATCGGCGCCGCTGGATATAACCAATTTAGCCCTCGACATGACCCCATTGACCCGTCTATTCTTGGAACTGTTCCTCGAGGTTCTCTATCTCCTCGACCGTCGTCAACTTATTCATTCGACAATCATCTCCCCAAGCCTTCGGGAGATACTCAACCTTTCGGATGGCCAACATCGGACAAAATAGCTCATCGAAGCAGTCCTCTCGGTGTTGACTGGTCTTCTCCCACAACATGGTCCCGCAGTCAGTCTCGTCGCCCTTCCTTCCAACATGGATCCAGCCATCATCTGCCCTTAGGCTTGCCAGTAGGCGATGTCGACTTTTTCGATAGGCCGTATGAATTTCAACGGCCAGTTCAAGCACCAATTGGAACCAGACCGCCTTCGTCGCACCGTCCCTCGACACCCAAGCTCAATCCGGCGGCTCCATCATTCAAAACCCTTTTCGGCAAGAAACAGGAGAAATCCAAGAACAAAGAAAATGAATCGTCCAAATCTCGTGATAGCGAGAATAATGGTGATGATGTTTCACCTGCGGCGTCGCGCCGTTCAAAGGATTCGCGTTCCATGCATGCTTCCACGGATGATTCGCTGGAGCGTATTACGTCTAATACTCCCTCCGAGTCTGTCAGTACGAAGGAGTCATTCATTCAAAAGATAACACGCAAAGGCAGCTCAAGCAAATTCAACATGCCGTGGAAGGATCGATCCGGGCTCTTTTCCAAGAAAAGTGACAGCGTGAGCCAAGGGGACGTTGACGGGGACGGAACAAGTGAGATGCAACTTGGCAAGAGCATCGACAGTACAGTCTCTAGCACGTTCTCCGCTGATAAGTCGAGTAAGAGTAGCTTGAGTTTCAGTTTCATGCGGAAATCGAAAAAGGACAGGGCTGCGAGCGAATGCAGCGAGAAGGCCAGTGAGACTGGCGATGACGATGCGTCTGAGGCGTGATAGTAGCGACTCATCCGGTCTTTCGGTCATAGCAATCTTTCCATGCACATTGACTATAACTACAGCTTTGGAGTATTATCAAATGGGGCAACAAGTTGTCAGCTCGGTGATACAGGTGGCGTTTGATTTGGGCTCCATATCTGTAAGATCGGTATCGAGATAGAGTCACAGCGAAATTGTTACTGCATTATGGATATATCTACTGGTATTTTATCTGTGCGTAGATACTTACATAGCGATTCATATTCGGACCGCGAATGTGTTTTGTAGGTTTCCCAAGTTGTCATGCGTGATAGCTGTTCTCCACAACTTTCCTTATTTTGATACCAACCGATTCTCGTTTCTGCAACTTCGTGAATAGTTACCCACGCACTTCCTTTATATAACTCAAAAGACATAGCTAAGATGGCAAATTCCAAGTATGTCTTCAATCATAAATGAATGAAAGGAGAGACACGCCTGACAGCAACAAGATACGAATACGTCAAGTCATTTGAGAAGGATGATACCTTGCTTCCAAATACTTGGATCATTGTCCGCATTGATGGACGTGGATTTCACAAGTCCGTCTGCCTGGTTCTCCCTCTTCATTCGATTAAGACACGCACTATGTCGCATATCTGCATACATCATCAAGCTATCCACATTGTCAAAATTTGATGTTCGAAGTCAATTGACAGCCGTCCATCCACAGCCAATTGCTAATTCCGAGAGCTAGCACTGATCGCTAATGGTTGGATTTCTCGCTCACATAGATTCTCTGATCGCTACGGGTTCGAGAAACCGAATGACCGTCGCGCTCTCAACCTGATGAACGCAGCGGCCAAAGAGGTCATGCGAGAACTGCCCGATTTGACCATGGCTTACGGAGTCAGTGACGAATTTAGGTGTGTTGCTCGCTCTACTGGGGCCATCAGAAATCAGATTCTGATTAGGTTGACACTTGGAAGTTTCGTTTTCCATCGAAATTGCCAATTGTTTGAAAGGAGAAGCAGGTCAGTTAGAGCATTTGGGCCCGAGGGTCATCGCTTACTTTCCTGTGGGTTGAGTTGCTAATTATTTCTCTCACAGCAAGCTTGTCACTACGATTGTCTCGACATTTACGGCCCATTATATTCACCAGTGGCCTTTGTTTTTTCCAGACACGCCACTGGAAACGGGATGCCTCCCGACGTTCGATGGCAGGGCAGTCATGTACCCAAGCGTAAAGAATTTACGCGATTATATGAGCTGGAGACAAGTTGACTGTATGCATGGTCCTCGAGTAATTTTCAAGGATTTCTCTACCTTGATTAACCAATACGCTCCAGGTCACATAAACAACCTATACAACACCACTTTTTGGGCCATGATACAGCGAGGTGGCATGAGCAATACAGAAGCAGAGAGGGAATTACAGGTAAGGGTCAGCTTTGAACATTTTTCTTGAAGATGTGTCCAACGGGATATAGGGTACGGTTTCGTCCGACAAAAATGAGATATTATTTACGAGATATGGCATAAACTATAATAATGAGCCCGAGATGTACAAGAAAGGCAGTGTTCTGTTTCGAGAGGTAAATCAATGTCATAACCCTTGCTCCGAATTTCGCCGTGTCTTGTCTAACTGTGGCAAAACAGTATGAATTACAACCTGCTCCTGAGACAAAAGGTACTGGACGCGAAGAGACACTCCAGGAAGCCGAAGAGGAAGAGAGAGGCGAGCTTTCCAAAACCCAGGCAGCCAAGCGAAAAAAGCTGCAAAAGAAGGCCAACATAGTCGTTGCCCACATCGATATAATCAAGGACGAATTCTGGGATCGACGGCCATGGCTACTTTCGGGTAAGCCAGGAAAACTCCCATCAGCATCTTGAAAGATAGTATATCGGACAGCGAAACGCAATTTCTGTTCAATCATTCTTGTTGCAACACAGAGTATATAACCCTATCCAGCCCATGCACGTCTCTAAAACAGGACATGACACGGGAAACTCGACCTCGGGACCAACCCAAGAAGAAAATGACCGAAATCTAGTATATAGAGTGTCCCGCAACTTAGAGTCTATCCTTTTCCAGTCCTAGACGTAGATAATATGTACAGATATGTCGGACATCAGTCATGATACTTCAGCACTATTCTTTGTCTTTTTCTTTTTACTCTTCCTGGACTCCTTGTCCCTTTTCTTCGGATCTAGGGCCTCTTTCCCGGCCCTTTTCAATGCCTTGCGTCGTTTTCGCTCCTCTTTTTCGGATAACGAGGCAGTGGGTGAGTGGGATCTCTGGTCATCTGCGGGGTCCGCTGAGGTCTCCGCAGAGACATCCTCGTCCGGTTTTCCTTTGTGTTTTTGCCGCTTTTTCTTCTTTAATTCAGCTTTCGAAGAAGCTTCCTTCCCACTGTCTGAAGATTTTTCAACAGAGTTTTTTGAACGCTCATTCTTTTCCTTCCTTTTCTTCCTTTTCTCCAGCTTGGCGTTAGTGTCTTCCACCTCTGAAGATCGCGTCGAGTCATTAGCAGTCACCGTCTCATCTGTGGAATTCGATCCACTTGAAATTTTCCTCTTCTTTGTTTTTCCCGTGTTTGCCATTTCTTCTGAGTTTGAAGTCTTCTCATCCCGTTTTCGCTTCTTTTCCTTCGGCGCAGTTATCTCGCACCCTGCAGCAACAATGTCCACTCCTGCTGCGTCCTTCCGCTCAACATCGCAATCAATCGTCCCTGGTAATCCCTCGCCTTTCACGAAATATTTATACAGCTCACTGCGCGGTTTTGTTGAATCGTTGCTTGCTGTGCCTTCACTCTCCGTAGGCGTTGCACTCTCTTCCGTTCCTATTCCCTTCAGTGCCTCTTCAAACCCGCGCAGCCACCACTGATTTGTATGATCGTGCGTAGCTTTCTTCCCTAAACCAAATGTGTTTCTTTTCTTGGACACGAGGATCGGTTTGCTTAGGCCTAAACCACCGTGGGGTCCGCCAGGGCGACGAGATGGATTTAGAGGATTTCCAGGGCCGGACCAGCCTTGGCCCATGAGATAGGCTTTCGCGTCCATCGTGGCGATCGACGTCAAGAGTAAATCTGGACTGGAACCTGAGTATGATGAGCCTTAACGAATCGTCGAGGCTGGAGAAGTTGATGGACTAGGCTCAAGCGCGCCACATGAAAATCGCGGTCGCATAGGGACGAAACAATAGTAAAAAGCATGAAATGATAATACGACCAGTCCCATTCAAATCTTGGTTCTCAAGTTTTCAATTTCAATAAAGTGTGAGTGGTTGACGGAACGAATGTGATGTTTTTTTTTGGATGCATATTTTCGAATGGACTCTGATAAGATTGATGATAAGATAGCCTAGCCTATGCACCAAACGAGCTTAGTGTCTTGGCTCAAAGTTCACAGAGTTCAAGCATACTGTCGAATTAAGGGAACAGTGTACAAATATCCTTTTTTTTGTGGTTTTATTTCCTATCTGTAAAGCTAAAGTATTTCATACATTCAGAATGAAATTCCGAAGAATCATCAAACACAGAAGCCCCAAACGCCATGCTATTATGGGTGTACGGGTGCTCGAAATCTATGTGTCAGTCTTCTCAAATTGCTGAGCAGCCATGTTTGGAAGTCGGGGAGAATAGTACAATTTGGAGGTGAAGACACAAGGGAAATGTTCAAAAGCAGCGCATAGTGCATAAAAGCGCCACATTAAAAGGAAATACCCAAGCAAGTACCGAGCATGGGTCATATCGAATGAATTTTTGAAAGGCTGGGGGAAAAGTGATAATAGTACAACCATCCATGACAACCATTAGGCGCGTGAAATATCGAGAGAAACATAACAACATCAAAAACTTATTGACGAGGAGAACTGCAGAAAGATTAGCTGTGAACTGAAAGTGTCTGGAGGTCGATACAACTTACGTAGGACTGTATGTTGGGGACGTCGGACTGTATGCTGGAGATGTCGGGCGACCAGGTGATGTTGGTGAACCCGAAAAGTTGGGCGAAGTTGGAGAATAAGCCTCGGGGCTTGTTGGCGACCAACCGGGTGATGTAGGAGTATATTTCGGGGAAGTTGGGGAAGTAGGGGAAAGGTGTCTTCCAGTTGCGCCTCCAAGCGCCGGGCTAGTAGGACTATAGCTTGGAGATGTGGGACTAAATGCGGGAGAAGCCGGGCTGAAGTTGGGAGATGTTGGGCTGTAGCTTGGGGACGTTGGTGAGAATCCAGGTGAAGTCGGTGAGTATGATGGGGACGTGGGGGATGCTTGGCCATAGCCTGGAGAGGTAGGCGAGTAGGCCGGAGAAGTTGGTGCAAATGAAGGGCTGGCTGGAGAGAATGCCGGCGACGAAATAAAGCGGGGGCTGGTAACGCCCATAGCAGGTGAAGTTGGCGAGTAACCAGATGAAGGTGAGTAACTTGGGGATGTTGGACTGGTACTGAACGGACTGCTAGGGGAGTAGGCTCCGCCAGGGCTGCGGGCACCGTGTGGACTGAACCCACCGAAGCCTGGAGCCTGATACTCGGTAAAGCCTGCTGGAGTCTCAGAACCGGCCTGTCTGATTGGCGAAAATTTCGCTTCAGGGTCAGGTGTCCCAATATACATTGTCTCCTGCATGGGCGATCTACTGTCGTATTGAGTGGCTGCTCCATCGGAGAGCATGCTCTTGCCTTCAGCATTGCCCATAGCAGCCAAGCCAGCATTGTTGGATACAACTCCCATGAGCATGTTCTGGTCAAGATAGACGTCAAACTCTCCGGTACCTGCAGGCGCCATTTGGCCAAGAATCAAATTCTCCGAGACACCGCGACAGTCATCGAGCTCTGCGAAAGCTGCAGCATCAAGCAAAATCTCCACAGTTTCCTCGAAGGAACATCTCATCAATGCCCCAGTATCAGCACGATTAATTCCATGTCGAGTGACAGCCATAAGGAACCCACGGGAAGTCATGACATCGACGAGAAGAGCCAGATGGCGATGATTGACATAGGAATCGTCAAAGGCAAGCACCTGCGTGAGCTCACGTAGGAGGGCTGTACGGCTAGCTTCGATACCAAAGACTTCGAGAATTTCGATAAACTGATTGGAGTAAGTGCGAGTGGCATCGACGCCGGGGATGGCGAGAACATCGGCCAGAGCAGAACCACTAGTCTCCAGGACCCATTCTTTGCACAATGGATCTTCTGTGCTTTGGAAAAGCGATCCATCCTCCAAGACCCGCACCTTTGATTTTTCGTTGATAAAGGCACGTTCTACGCCTGGTACACCTCTCAGAGTCAAGGTATCCAAAAGATAGCCTTCTAACTTCTTCAAGGTCACATCATACTCTGTATCGTCATCTTCTTCATCCTGTTTAGGATCATAAATTTGGCGAATACGGATAACCAGTTGTTCAGCGTTGTTGTCACTGAAGATAACCGCAACATCCTGTGGATAGGTTTCTTTGATTTTGGTTGCCACGTCTTGAACGGTGAGACCCTTGTCCAGGAGTTTTGGTCGGCTTAAGATGATACGGAGAAGCCACTTGGACTGGCGAGACGCGTCTTCGGTAACATCCTCGGGGATGATG
Source organism: Malbranchea cinnamomea (assembly GCA_900128795.2). NCBI lineage: Eukaryota > Fungi > Ascomycota > Eurotiomycetes > Onygenales > Malbrancheaceae > Malbranchea > Malbranchea cinnamomea. Next base: position 24,841 of record FQSS02000790.1, read on the forward strand.
AAATACGACTCCACCATATCCCTATCAGCTTCAATCACAGTAGACTGAATGTCAGGGTCATAATATATCTCAGTAGCTTCCGTAACGGATCTCAAGCTAGTATGCTCAACCATGCTGCGTAGCTGCTTTGCCGCCTCCTTGTTAGGTGCATTTTCCGGTACTTGGTAAACCGTCATGGAAGGCGTCTTGATATGAGTAGCCACATTGAGAATTTCCTTGAGGCGGGGAACACCGAGTGTGACGTTCTTAGATGAGACACCGGCATAATGGAAAGTATTCAGGGTCATCTGAGTTGCCGGTTCTCCAATGGACTGAGCAGCTAAGACACCAACCATTTCACCAGGGTTGGCCGCCGCCCTTGCAAATCGAGTTTCAATTGCACCAAGAACATGCTGAAAAGCAAGCTTGTTTAATGAATACTCAGTCACTAAGCGACGGAACGCCAGACGGGAACGTAGTTGCGCTTTGAAAAGCATTGTCGCATTTTCTTGCGCTTCCTTAGAGATAGGATCGTCACCACGAACGACGACGAGACGATCAAGTAAAGCTCTAACTTGAGGGATAACTTCCGCAGGATGCAAATCGCTAATTGTGCCATCACGGATGCGGAATGCCGTCTTTGCGGACTCCAAAATGCGCTGCACATTAATTGGAAGCTGCATCATCTCTTCGTCCTCCTTTGCGACACTACGCAGAAAAGCGCGATCCTTCAGAAGCTGTTCCCATTCTTCATCAAGATACTTCTGCACCTCGATATCGCCAGCGATTTCTGTGGCTTGCTCAAGGACGTCGGGGGAGAGTGTCCATTCAGGGTCCATCAGATCAACGCGGAAACGCTTGCGGAATTGTTCATCCGAACAGCGAATCACGTCGACACGCTGATTCTCAATATGTGCGCCATCCAACCCGTCCTCTCCGTAGAGGAACTGAATAACGTCACCCAAGGAGTTGCGGACAGTCCCATCGTACTTGACCATGACTTCTTCTAGCGCCTTGACCAGCTTCCGCTGGATGTAACCAGTTTCGGCAGTTTTAACAGCAGTGTCGATGAGACCCTCACGACCAGCCATTGCATGGAAAAAAAACTCCGTTGGTGTAAGTCCGCGCAAATAGGAATTGTGCACGAAGCCTCGAGATTCTGGTGAGTAGTCGTCCTTTGTGAAATGTGGCAGAGTCCGGTACTTAAATCCGAACGGAATACGTTTTCCCTCCACGGACTGTTGACCCACTACGGCCGTCATCTGGGAGATGTTGATGGTTGAACCCTTTGACCCGGAGCGAGCCATCTGCACAGCGTTGTTCAGATCCTTTAAGCTCTTTTCTGTTTCTGCACCAGCTTCATCACGAGCATTATTAAGCGCACGAGAGACTTTACTTTCAAACGTCTCTCTGACATTCATGCCAGGTAATGGTTCGAGCGTGTTCTCAGTCGCACTAGCTGTAATGGCATCAATCTCTGCCTTTCTCGCACGCACGGCTTCCTCTATTTTTTGGATGGTGGCGTTGTCGGGGATTGTATCGCCAATTCCAATGCTGAAACCATTGTGAAGGAGCCAGTAGTTGACAACAGCCTGGGTGCCATTGAAGAAGTTCATAGCAGCCTCGGGTCCATATTCGTTGTAGATAATGTGGACAACACCTCCACCAGAGGCACCAACCGTCTTCTTAGAAAACATTCCATACATCAGTTCACCTCCATGGATGAGAAGGCCTCCGTCTGCGAGTGGAGAGAACTTTTCAGATAATGGCGCCCTATCCCGATCAACGCGAAGCAAATTCAAGCCAGAGGGAAGAACCATGCTAATGATTTGTTTGCCTGTCCATCTAGGGCGAGGTTTCAGAATCGCTGGCTGCGGAATGACGCCGTCCCAATCAGGAACCCACAACATAAGATTCATCACCTGCTCCTTAGTGAGGAAGACATCACGACGGCAAATTTTGTAGATACCGCAGAGTGTATCCTGGACGATACCCATCAGAGGACCGTTCCGTTGTGGCGAAACGATGTTCAGAGGCACCATGCAAAGTTGGTTCAATTCGGCACGAGCTTCTTCACTCTGCGGTACATGTAAGTTCATCTCGTCACCGTCGAAGTCAGCGTTGTATGGTGTAGTAACCGACAAATTCAACCGGAACGTTGAATAGGGCATGACTCGGACGCGGTGAGCCATCATTGACTCCTTGTGGAGAGACGGCTGCCGATTGAAAAGAATCACATCACCGTCCATCAAATGACGTTCCACTTTCCACCCATATTGAAGGAAGTTGCGTCCCCCTCCACCTTTATGGTGCCGCAAATCTATCCGCTCTCCGGTGTTCCGAATCACATATCGAGCTCCAGGATGAATGTCCGGTCCGTTGTCAACGAGCTTGGCAAGCTTGTTAATGTTGTATGGCGTAACCACCTCAGGATAAGTCAAAGTTTGGGCGATACTCTTTGGAACGCCAACTTCATCCAAGGATAGATTTGGATCACCTGTAATCACAGTACGAGCAGAAAAATCGACACGCTTTCCCATCAAGTTTTGTCGTAGACGACCCTCCTTTCCTTTCAAGCGGCCACGGATGGCTTTCACTGGACGATTTGATTTTTGCATGGCCTGAGGCTGGCCGGCGATATCGTTATCCATGTATGTAGCAACGTGGTACTGAAGCAAAGACTCGAATTCGCGAACAACGTGCTCAGGTGCGCCCTCCTGTTCGCAACGGGTGACGTTTTGATTCGCACGTACAATCTCAGCGAGCTTGTATGTCAGATCATCCTCTCCACGTTGGCCAGTACCGCTTCCACCAACAAGAACGCTAGGTCGGACTGGGGGAGGAGGCACAGGAAGCACAGTAATAATCATCCACTCCGGACGTGCGTAGTCGTTACTAAGACCCATTATCCGAACATCCTCTTCAGATATGTTTCGGAAAATATTAAGGGCCATCTGTGGAGTTATCGTACGCTTCTCCGGCTGTGGAATATCTGTGTCATCATCCATCATGTCACGATTTTTGTTCGGCTTCCAGGTTCCCACAAGGGTCAAGCCTTCCTTCCGAATTGTTGGCTGGGCGTTACCACATCCACCATGACCCTTGATCGGCTTTGTGGCGCCATCCTTCGCGAAAGGATCGTCGTCATCTGGAGTAGGGTCGGCTTCACAAATCAAAACATCTTTTGACAACCTCCAGATTGCGTCGAAGCGTCTCTTGGGATCACGAAAACGGAGGGCGTCCAAGTATTTTGGATCAGACTGATGTAATGAAGAAAACTTGTCAGCGAGAGCTCATTTCATGCGTCGCCATCCCGCAAGGGATGACTAACCGTATTGGCTTTGATCTTTCCACAATTGTGGCAGACCGTCTCCAGCAGTTTCTTGATTTTGTTCAAAAATCCTATAGATATTAGCATTGAATCAGTACTAACTGCAGTTACAGATGTCGGGTATATACACACCGATATGGAAAACTGGTGTTGACAACTCGATATGCCCAAAATGACCAGGACACTCATTGACGCCTTCCTCGCAAGTCGCACAACGGAAGTTTCTATCAATGGTGCCGAGTCTAGGGTCATTTAAGCCTTTCTCTCGAGGACGTTGCCTCTGTTCGTCCTGTAAGCCCCAAGAAAATCAGTATCAGCAGAAACCGACAGTCGACGTTGCAAGACTTCGCACTGACCATAGTCTCTGGATATTCGACATGGACCACACTCATCCGTTTAATCTCCTCTGGGGACAGGAGACCAAACTGAATTTCCTTTATTGTGCGCAACGGCGCTTTCGAATATGCAAACCGAGTGGACGCCATTTTGATAGGTGACAGCGATTGAACGTGTGATTTGAGGACGATACGAGGCGGGTAAAAATGGCAAGTGGAATCGACAAAAACAGCACCTGACGAGAAGCGTTGTTTGGTGTAAAAGGGAACTCAACAACGGTCGCAACGTTCGATAACAAGATAGTATATGCCGTCAAATTCGCTTCGTTGCCTCCGACGATGAGAAATGAACGCGTTGGAACGCCCAAGTTGGGCTCTGGCAGGCCCTGCCACGAGGGCGCCGTTGGCCGCTTTCAACTCTGGTCGAACGTGATTCCGAGGCGGAAACGACACCTGCTGCCGGTAGAATCGAGTCAAACGCCACCCAAAGGAGATATCGCGATTCAAAACACGATATCCTTGTGTGGTTTTTGATGGGTGTCGGCTTCTGTGATGTCGCTGGGAGCAGGTTGGTGAAGTGTTGCCTCTTGTTGCGCTCCAACATCTCTTTAGCGCAAGGTTTTCTCACAAAGCCTCACCCCAGCCTGCACTAAGCACTCAGCGTGGCTAATAGAGACTAAACTTTTTTTGGAAGGTGGACAGTAAATTCCAGTCACATGATATTCTTCAGATTTTGGGCTTGGCATCGTTCCAGAATCTGGATGTGTTCTTGGCATTATCTTGCAAGCTCCTCGATCTCAAAACTGAAGATACCACAGAGTCGAGGTGGATGGAAGCATGTATGCTCCAACAGGTTGAGCGGGCATAGTGATGCCTCAGAGATAGTTTTTCATCTTCTCCATGACAGTACTGTTTTACCCTTATTTGAATTACAATCCACCATGAACCTTGCTCTTATCGATCCCTTTGCTCTGGCTCAGGATTATCCAGACACTCTCACAGGCACACTGCGTATGAACATCCCCGCCTCCCTCTCTCTCCCTCTTTCAACGATTCAACATGATTATTAATGGTACTTCTTTTAATCGAATAATAGGTAGTGGACATGCAACATGTTTACGCTTTAACCTCAAAGGAGACTTCCTTGCCTCAGGAAGAGTACGGCTGTGCCTGGGTGTACACTTTATTGGGGTACAAGCTCACGATTAAACCACAGGCGGATGGCACGATAGTTATTTTTGATGTCGAAACAAATGGCGTTGCTCGAAAGCTACGAGGGCATAGCAAGCAGGTCCAGTCTCTGAGGTATGCATGCGACAAAAAGAAATAAAATTCGCGTATAACACTGACGAAGGGCATGTCAGCTGGTCGCGAGATGGGAGGTACTTGCTCAGCTCGTCACAGGATTGGAAATGCATACTTTGGGATATGAAAGATGGATCACGCGTGCGGACAGTGAGGTTTGAAGCTCCAGTGTATATTGCAGAACTCCACCCCTTCAACCAGTACGTTACCTTGGTTCCTCGGGCTGTGTTGGCATATTTTAAGCTAAACGACGACGTGTGACAGTTGGCTATTCGTCGCCTCCTTATTTGAGGATAAACCCGTTCTCGTTGACATTTCTTCTCCGAAACCCGTAAAACGAATCCTAACGTCTGCTCCTCTCCGCCCAGAACTCAACACAGAGGGAATTGACCCGGCGCTGGCCGCTAAACAAGCAGCCCAAGATGCGAAGCAGTCAACTTGTGTTACCATATTCACGGAGTTGGGAAACCATATTCTCGCAGGCACATCGAAGGGCTGGATCAACATCATCGAGACACAGACCTGCAAAACTATATATTCAACCCGATTATGTAACGGCGTTGTGATACTTCTTCGACTCGCAAGTAACGGGCGCGATTTACTAATCAACAGTTCTGACCGTATTATCCGAACGGTCCAGATGTCTGATCTCTCCCAGCTGGGCGTCAACCTCGAACCATCGGGAATTAAACTCGAGGTTGAGCACAAGTTTCAAGATTTGGTCAACCGACTAAGCTGGAATCACGTCGCTTTCTCTGCAACTGGTGAATTTGTAATAGCGACTACGTACATGAATCATGACATGTACGTCTGGGAGCGCACCCGTGGCTCCATCGTCAAAATCCTTGAAGGACCCAAGGAGGAGCTTGGGGTCGTCGAATGGCATCCGAACAGGCCGTTAGTGGCCGCATGTGGGCTTGAGTCCGGCTGCATATATATCTGGTCTATCGTGACGCCGCAGAAATGGTCCGCACTGGCTCCGGATTTCCAGGAAGTCGAGGAAAACGTGGAATACGTCGAGCGGGAAGACGAATACGACATCCACCCGGCAGAGGAGGTCCATCAACGCAGGCTAGATCTGGAGGATGAAGAACCAGACGTGCTGACTGTTGAACCGGTCAAAGGTGAGACGGACGAAGACGGACTCCATTCTTTTCGCATGCCCGTTCTTTTAGATATATCTGATAGCGAGAACGAGGACGACATTGTGGCTGTCGGTCCGGGAACAATGCGGAGACGCAGTCCTGGTGCCGGAAGAGAGTGGATGAACCATGATGTGGAGGAGTCTGACGCTCGACGGGGAAACAATGCGGCTACAAACGGGACTGGTCGAGCGCAGAATAAAGTTCGTCGGCGATGAAAAGTCGAAGCTGGTCCATTTTTATCCAATTTCGACAAGAGACATAGTACGATTGTATGATGTGAATTAATGAAGTATAGGACGGAGCTCGGCCTGTATTTGGTCTTTATCTAGCATGAAAACTCAGACCGCATAAGTTTGAAAGAGTTGCACTCCAGTCGACCGAAATCACCACTCAGTCGTTCCCACATGGATATTCAGCAGCTTTTGGCCATCTATCTCCGTTTGGTATCCAAGCCCAGAACACGCAAAACAATACTTCCTTAACATCTTGACAAGATCCACATCGAATCCCTTTCACCGGATCATACCCAGAAATACCGCGACTTAGTTATACCGATAGCTAACCTGTGACACCTACTGGTGCCAGCAATGTCAGGCGCGAACAAGGTAATCAGAGAGGGGGAAATGAAATTGCACGTCACAAGTCGCCAAAAAAAAAGTATTGATATGATACAAGAAACCAATGGGATTTCAGGGGGGTGGGCCAATCCATCCCCTTGGTACCGAGTTCCCCGGTGTAGCGAAGCCAAGTCCAAGACAAAGGAAACCAGAGGGAATAATGATGACGACAACGAGAGCGATAACATAACGATACTGCCAATAATAAGTGAATGGATAACAGACGCACTGGTGGATAACAAGAGCCAAAGTCAAACAACGCTACAAGCGGAAAAAGAAACAAGAGAACACATACATACATACATAATCAATCTTCTTGAGAGCGAAGCAGAATGCCATACTAGAATGACATAAAGATAAACAGGCATGCTCGATATACATCATCAGCATGTATCATCAACTCATCAAAGCAGGCAGGTGACTGGTAATATAATAGCCAACATCTTGCCGCCAATACTGTCGTAATAAGGGGAGGAAAGGGAGGAGGAAGGAGGGGTGGATTCTCCCTCTTTAGCAGACCTGTTTGCTGGGTACAGAGTACAACCGGGACTTCGTCTATGTATGCGGTCCATGAGTAAGCTGCAAAACAAAGCAAAGTGATGATCATGAGGAAGAGGATGAAGAGTTGCAACTCTGGTTTCGCGCATGAAGGAAGGAATCGGGGTCATATCAATGACAAATAAGCAAAAGAAGTCATGAGAGAGAACGAAAATAGACTTTGAAAGGATGGATGCTGAGACAGGATTGATTGGACGAACCAGAAGCGTTATTCCCGATCACTAGTGGTGTTTTCTATCCTAGATGTTCTAATATTTTCCCGGTTCGCACACTATTGCTTGACGGCGATTCGCAGACAACTGTGGCCCGGAATCCCAACCAAAATATGCGTTAGTGGCATAGCCCTTGATCCTTGAGAGGTCGTAAGGCCGTATCTCAACAACTGTGACAACAGCCAGCAGCCACTCGCTGAGGTTGGGGTCAATATAAAAGGCGCTGGAGTGGTCTGGGAGCGGAACCTTGTTGAACGAAATCGTTGACGAACCCGACGAAGTCCCCATAATGAGCGACGTTGGGAGTTAGTTTGATCTTTCCTCTTTTCATCCACCAGCAACTGTCAAAACTCTCTCGACTGATGCGGACTGACGGCACGTCAAGGCCAGCTCAGCATCCCACCGTCACGATGCAGCCATATATCAAGATCGACCACTCCTACCTGCATGTAACACTCAGGTCAGGGAGGGATGCATCGGGCAAAGGGGCATACGACGCACACCTAACTCACCCTGGTTTCCGTGCGGTAAAAATATGCATATGGTGCCACACGTGCACGTTTTTATTATAAGCCTGCGAGACGGCCGCGTCGGCCAACTGCTGGATCTGGCTCAGGGGCCAGTTACATACCCGGGTTAACGGGCCCTGGAGGAGGGTCGTCGCGCTCTCCGAAAACGCCAAATTGTACCACTTTCCGACCTCCTTTTCATGGGGATCATCTCGCCATGAATTAAGTGGCAGTTCTATCAGCTGTGGCTTGACATCTTCGAACCCAGCTTCCTCCAGCATGCGAGGCGTGTTCCGGTTAAATGCAATCGGTTTTCCGGCATAACTGGTTGCGGCCTTGAGTTGATAATACCATTGATATAGTGGTTCCTCTGTCGGGACATAGTGATCCGAATGCGGCTCGAAGTTGATTTCGACCTGTTCAAAATATCCACCAGGGCGGAGGTGTCGGAAGACTTTCTTGTACAGGTTGGGCCAGCTGGAGACGCTGCCACATCCCATTTGCAAGTGAATCAGGTCCCACGAATTCTCGCCCAGCGTCCAAAGGCCCTCGAAGTCTCGTGGGACCTGAAATTCGCAGTTGTAAGGTGGATTCGGCGGCTGAATAGGTGCCAGGTCGATTCCAAGGACGTACGCGTCTTTATACCTCCGCGCCATCTCAATGGCCCAAATCCCGGTTCCACAGCCCAAGTCCAAGATCCGAGGGCCCCTCTCGCCAGGCCCGGGAGGCAAATTAAGCGGTGCGCTGGTGAGGGTGTCGAATCGGGCAACCGAGAATAGCTTATGGAAGATGTCTAGCCGTTCTTGTTCCGCGTCATCGCAAGGGTACATGTACATTCCCCGTCGGAAGCCATGGTACCATCGCCCGTTTTCCTCGTAGGGCGGATACTCCTCGATCTGCCTAACATCCATGACATGCCATGTCAGCTTGAACTGAAACACAAAACCAGAGAGAAAACGAGGATACATGGAATTTCCACCACGCAAGTGCCTGACGAAGGATGGAGCCCCACCGTCGATGAAGGACTGAGGTTGGAGAGGACGGGGAAAACGTGGGGGAAAAAGAAGAAGGGGAATAGGAAAGGTTCACAAGCCCGTGCGTGACAGCCTAAGAACCCTTGAAGTTCTTCCTTTCTCGGGCCAGGATCTTCTTTTTTTTTTCCTCTCTCTACTCCCGCAGCGGTTGAGAAGGGGACAGTGTTGGCGGTTGAAGAAGGGCATCTCACATGTGTCGAGTCTGCTGTAGGTCAACCCCACCAGCTGCATCGTTGTTCTCAGCAACACGTCCGTTGTGGTTCGAATTTCTCGCAGGAGAAATACCAGCCAGCACGGAGAGGTCCATCATCGTCTGTGGGCGGTTGATCCGGCCTACACATGGACGACACGGTGCTGTCTGGGGGTTGAGGGATGAAAAGAGACACGGGCGTGGGGTCTCTCGATCACCGATGGAATTTGGGACAAATATCTCACTTTGTAAATAATAGGCACCAAGGAAAATCCAGCGAACAGACTACGAGCGCGAAGGGGTGGGAAAAAAAAAAGATTCAGATTCAAGAGAGCAGCACGTATTAAATTACTTGACGAGGAACAGGGCAAGGCGTGTCAGCTGACGGTAAACATACAGCCTGGCTGCAAAGTGAATTATTATTACAGGGGGCCTGCGGGCGCCCTGCCCTCACGTCCTGGGCGGAAGCTGAGAAATAGTGTGAGAGGGAAAGGGGGCGGGAGCACAGGAGGAGGAGGGGTACCACTCTGCAATGACGGGGTCCGTGCAGGTGTCGAGGAAAAGTGGGAGGACGGCATCCTCTTAAGTACCGATATTTCTGGATGGCCTGGAGTCCAGCGCAGTGGAGCCAGAGGGAAGAATTTCAGAAGGGTCGTTCATTATTCGCAAGTCTTCGATCCCAAACGCCTACGCGACTACTGCTCCATAGGCTTTCGGAAGCCATCGTGCCAGACCGAACGGGATCAGCAAACGCTCGTGTTTGCGGTGGTAAACCTTCACGCCTCAGGTACCAAGGAAGTTGACGGTACTTGGGCCAATAACGATCGTCGGGAAAGGAACAAAGTAATGTCAATACGCTAAGATTACCGTACGGGAAACAGAACCGAGTATCACCAGCTCACTACACCATTCACCACCACCAGCACCACTTACCCCATCGGTACAGACAACTCGCGAAAGAAGGCCGCATCAGTCAGCTGAGCTTTCACCATCTCAGATGACGTATGGCGTTGTTATTGACGGGGAAGTCTAAGCTGTAGGAGAAAGTGAGGCGCTCTTCCGGTGTGATGAGAGCATGAATCACGAGTAAGTTACTGTTGTACTGGCTTGTTCCGAGTAAATCACCATGCCCCGGAGCCCCCATGCAAGCACGTACCTCGACTCCTAGTCTCCTCCCGCGGCAAAGGGGTTGCTTGTGTTTTGAGGAGTAAAAACAGGGCTGTGCAGTTTCAATTCAAAAGCAACACAGGCGATTGCGGTTGAGGAAGGCCTTTTACTCCCATCCAATCTGTTAGTACCAGTAGAACTGGTGCAATGGTACCCATGCCGATGTTTGGAGTCCAGAAAGCGAATCATTCAACGTCAATGGGAGAATCTATTTGCAGAGAATCAGGACCCGACAGTGTGGTATGCACTGACCTTGGGACAGATTTAGGCGATGTGCAAGCAACCTCCTACAAGACCTTTGTCGTTCGTGTCCCCACCACGGGGCTCATCGTTCCGTGAGAAAGAGAGAAGGAGAGATGGTCTGTGCCGCCGCACAAAACAAGTCACATCCCCAATTGACGCCGCGGTAAACCATACTAGTAATTATGGTGGTAGGGAGTTCTCGGCGTCCATGTCGCACGAAACCAATGGCCATGCTCATTCGACTAGTAAACCTGGATACATACAGAGTGTAGAATTCCACCCAAATAGTGCAGCAAAAGGAAAAATGGAGAGTCAGATTCATGCGTTGTTTCATGTGGCTATACGCACCTTACGAAAAGTATTACACCCTCTCCAACATGTCAGCCAGCTCATGCAAATACAGCAGTAGTAGCATTGTACTAGTTAGTACTACTGGAGTACGTCGTAGTAGTAGGTTACTTGTGCAGATTTATGCAAACTTGAAGTGTACTTGCAATCTTTGAAAGCACACTCGAAATATGTCTACTGGCTATAAAGTGCCTGCAAGCTCCTTCAAGGAGCGTGGCAGGACGAAAAAAGCTCAAAGTTTGCCCTCCACATCCCAAGCACGTTAGGAGCCCCGTGCCCGTGGATCGTTTCGACACGCTCTCGTCCGCTGTGTTACCACCGACCAGCGCCAAGTGCTTGGATACCGGTGCTGTGGTCGTGGGCGGGAGCTTGTAAAAGTCGTAACGGTATCAAGTTGAGCTAGTACGGACAGAGTACCTAGGTTACAGGTCGTCAGCATTTTATCGTACATTTGTTACGGATACAGTTGGTGAGTGCCCCTTCTGGTATACCATGGCCAATCCCACCGGACTGCTTGTACTATGATGCGGCTGAACTCTGTACTAGACTGTTACTACGACTCCGTAACATCAACGGCATCATGACTATGTACTTCTGCTTCGGACGTGAGCGTCACAAACCCGCAGCGAGACACATTGTATAGTACTACGACATTGTAGTATTAGGTGTGTATTACCTGCAGAGATTGGCGTGTTTTCTCAACATCCAAGCCCCACTTGGGGGGCATTCCTTTTCGCCGAGGTGGGAGGCGAAATTTTGACGGGGAAAACCTTCGATAGGCACTGGATGAACGTCGAGTGCCAGTATCAGACTTGAAGTAGTAGTATGAGGACTAACTGGTAACATAGAATATTAGTGTCTAGTACGGCGTCACTACTACAGCAAAGTGCGCGGCACAACTCTGGGTGCTTTTGGTTAGACAGTTGTGACTCTCCGTACCCTGGTCCCCTCGGGCGAGTTTATCCTGTGACTTCAACAGGGATTTGTACACAGTGCGGTGTAGTTTGTGGCACGATTCCGACTGCGTATGTTCGGAATGCGTTGTGTTCTCGAAGGAGGTTTCCAGCTGCATGTCAGTATCTGGATGTTTGTAGAAAGCCGACGTAGGCTCAGAGACTGCCAGCTAAGGAAAACGGAAAGGACTAAGAATACCTCCCTCCTGCTGGTTACTACTAATACTACCCAGCAGAAAAAGGACGTCGGCACATATCGCCCTAGGATTGAGAGAAGCAGATTACGTGGTTGCCCTCTCAGCCTATGGGCCGAGTCCAGGGAACTTAGAAGCACCCATGCTTGAAAAAAAAAAAATACATGGGAGTCGTATTAGTAGGAGGAGTAGTACGTGCTAGTACTCTGGCTTGAGTACAACAACAAAGACAAGTCACAGCTTTAATAGATTAGTACTATTCACAAACCAATAGGCATAATTGGCATTGTATAAGTACCATGCCACGGATAGAGCATCATGCTTGATGCAACTACTTGGTTTTCCCTCTCGGCCTCGTGTGTTGCTGGTAGACACAGTTCAGTTCTTGGCACAACCTTTGCAAGTGCGTTTGTCGAATCCTCTTGGCAAACCCTTGTCTCCTGAACGGCCTGGTACCATGGTTCATTAAAAAACGGTGGCGTCTTGCCGAAAGTCAAAATCGCTCCCCTGTCGAAAGTACCTTTGCGGTATCGGTACGCTACACGAGGCCCACGGAGTAGTACTGTTGTAAGGATGAACGCAGACCATGGTTCTAACGGCAGTAAGATAGCAGTACTACTACTTAAAGTATACTAACCATATCAGGAGATTCCCCGTCAAGAGGACTGGAGGCTCTCATCGAGGCTTTCTTCAGTCCTGACTTGTCCACAGGTCTTCCTAGTGGGTCAAGTCAACATCACCCTTGAAAGGGCCCAAGCACCTCCCCCTTCCCGCCCTCGTTGCATCATCATTTGTACGATGTACATTGTGCTACCCATCCTACGGTCGACAAGTGGCTCGGACGTCGTGGGCACCTTGGGCAAAGTCCAACATTTGAGCATAGCGATCCCGTTGGTCAAAATGCGTTGTCAAAGCCCCTGGCGGAGCACCAGGTTCTTGTCCCTGATCCGTGGTTCTTTTTGCTGCTCTGGCTGTCCAATCGTCTCCCAGGACCCCGTTTCCCCAGTGCTGTGCATGCCCAGATTTTCCAAACCGACCAGTTCTCTGAGCCCTGACATTAGTTCGAGAACTTTCAAACTGCTCGGATGATGCACTCGCGTCTGCTCACATTCGTCTTCTGCGCCACCTGTGTGGCGCCTACCTGCGATGCAGGGGAAAGAAGCGACGCAGTTGTGCCTGTTGATATTCCCGATGTTATCAGTCACTTTTCTCTGTGTGTGGAGACTGTGCCATGAATCACACTGATTGGTTGCACAGGCGCTTGACATGGAAGGCCTCGACGCTCGTTGGCTTGCAGGGAAGCATCAACCCCAACCCACGCGTCAATCAAATACCTGTAGGGAGTCGGCTACAGTACCTCATTTGCTCCGACTCTCATCTTGAGAGTCCCAGCCATGGTTCCAAGCTTCCCAGCTCTATCCCTGCTGCTACTTTAGTTCAGTGACTACCATGTATCTTCGATGATCATTCAAAATAGCGTTGTTGAGAAGCGGATACAGAATCCTTCACCGGCTGGTTTGTCGACCTTCATCGGTCTGACCAGAACTTCAAACAGTCGAGAATCTGGCCCTTACAGTCCCAGTCGCTCGCTGCAAGTTTGTTGGTTTGGAGAATGTCTGGCAAGGTCAAGCGAATGGCATTGTCGATAAACCCCACCCTCTAACATGACAACAACGACAACAACCTGGAAGACCGACAGGGCTCACAATAGCCACAACAATTGGTTGGCTAAGAGTTCAGAGTGTGTCACAGCTGATCGCGCAGGACTCTCGAAGCTACTACTAAGTACTGGTTGAGAGTAGCCACTGGCAAAGAGGGTCTCCGACCAAGAGTGTGCCAGCAAGTCCGGGCCTAGAGGTTCAGATCTGACAGTTCAAACAAAAGCCTGTCACATTTCCCTCCACTCTCGACCGTCCGAACAACACGTCCAACAATAAACCGGCTAGTAGCAATGAATCAGCCATAAAACTCAACGGCCTAGTAGCTGTAATCAAACTGAGACACCTCAATTTCGTCCTGACTGGAAAACTCAAAGCATCTAGCAGACGGGGTGAGGCATGCCTCAACATGGATGCTATTTAACCTCTTTTAAAACACGCCAAAAATCTTCAAACTCAAGCTGTGACGGTCTATGTTTCGCCTACTCTAGGCCATGTCATGCGAATTACAAACATACTCGGAAAAGAACTGTTCCACCTCCCTTTTGTCGTTTCGCTTCCGCTCTACTGTATTCTCGGTCCAAGCTAGTGGGCCGCCAACCCCGGCCCGCTCTCGATTGCCGCCTCACCCGAGGTCAAGCTCGTTGGAAGGCAGAACAAACTGCACTTGTTTTCATGGCGTCCCAGAAGGTCGGGTCGCACGGCTGCTTCAAAGTTCAGCTTATGACGCTATCATTTTCGTCTTCCAATTTCGTTGAGCTGTGGAGAGGATCGACAGGTGGCTCTGTCAGCTCTGAATGATTCAAGAGAGACCTTGGATTTTTGCTCCCGCAAAGAAAAAACAATCATCTACAATTTCAAGCACTATCCTAAATGCCCAACAGTACGCCTCGAAAAATGGATATTCCAAGAAGCAAAATACTTCACTAGGAATGATGCTGCCCATAGAATCCCCATATCAGAAACACCCATCAACGCCATGCAAAGTTCTCTTATCGGACAGAGCGAAGTGCAGACCCAGACCCAAAACGACAAGCCAGCAATCAAAGACCCGACTAGAGAAACGACCAAACTGTCATCTAATTGTCATCTGCTTGCTACGCTGCGTACTCTTGCTGGCCAAACCACCTTCGCGGGATGCAGATGCAGAAGTTCCTGGTTTCCGCTCGAAAATTTTCCAAAATTTCAGACTTTCATCCGCAGCTGCAAAACACCGATAAGTCAGTCAATATGCTGATAGGAAAGGATTATTAAATGGCAATGAGGCAAGGTTTGAAACCTACCTGCAGTAGCAAGCATCTGTCCATCTGGACTTAGACAGCTGTGAAGAACACGAGTCTCGTGAGCAGGAATCTCAACGTTACGCACGAGAGTGGGATAACTCCAAATGCTCAGCGAATTGTCTGGGAAGCCGCTAGAGCTGACAAGTTCGCGATAGTGGTTGCTCCATCTCAAACTCGTCACTTGCGAACCAGTATCGATGCTATTCGTCCGGGCTCCGGTAGTGGTGTTCCAGAAATGTATATGTCTGTCGTATGACCCACCACCGGTGGCCAGAAGGTTCAATTGCCATGGGCACCAGCTGAGCGCCTTCACGGCAGCGCGATGATTGGTTTTAGTAAACTTGGGGGCGCTCAAAGAGCGCGAGTCCCAGATGCACACCAGATTGTCATTTCCGCCAGTCGCAAGTTGGGCGCCATCTGATCTCCATTCAAGACCGCA
Organism: Malbranchea cinnamomea; assembly: GCA_900128795.2. NCBI lineage: Eukaryota > Fungi > Ascomycota > Eurotiomycetes > Onygenales > Malbrancheaceae > Malbranchea > Malbranchea cinnamomea. The sequence goes on from FQSS02000790.1 coordinate 40,341, forward strand.
AACCTCTGATGTATGAGAGACAAGCTCAGCGACCTTGTGTTGCGCAATGCGGACATCGTGATTGAAGACTAGGCCGCTGCGGGCGCCCGTGGACAAGGTGTGCTTGGACCAACCCATCACACCCACGCGAGTCTCATGGCCAAACATACTGCGCAGCTTAACCCCTTCCTCGACGTCCCAAATCTGGACTTCACCATTACCGAGTCCGACCCCCACGTATGCTCCATCGCCACTCCACTTGACACTGGAAACATATGTGTCTGGGGCAGTCTCAAGCAAGCAGCTCACTGAACCAGTATCTGCTGACCACACATACACGTTCCGTTCAAGACCGATGGCAACTTGATTGCCCGAACTCCAGTCTAAAAGGTTCAAATAATAATCATCCAACAAACCTGGGGCATCCAGAACTCTCTCGGGTGTCGTTTGTACCTTGCGTCGGAACTGAGCTGACTGGGAATTGGCAGGTTTTAGCGGACGGGTGTACTGTGATCGCAGATCAATCGGCTTGGAGGATTCGGGGGCTGGTGGCTTAAACTGCAAAATTCGGGTATTCAAAGATACCCCGCAAGCTGATGCCAGTGATGATTCATATGCAACCGCATCTGGTGGACGTCGAGAAGAGGTGCTTGTGTTATCACTGTCGTCATTGCTGTCATCATTTAGTCCCAGATTCTCGAGTGCGCTTGCAAGGTCGTCATCGCGTGCACTGCCAATGTCAAATGCACTACTAGCTGCGTTTGCAAGAATAGTTGATCCGTCACCACTGCTGCTGCTTTTGGGCCTCTGGGATTCCTCTGGTTTGGCGGCCCCTGCGGTATTCAGACCTTCGCTGGCGGCTCGATTGGGAATGAAGCGATCTGCAGCGCTATGAGGGAGGCGAATTGTTGTCTTTGATGACCTTGTTCTGACCATCGTCTCCTTTTTTGAACGTTGTTTTGACGGTGTTCCACCAGACGGTCCAGTACCCGTCAAGGCCCAGTCAGAGATTCCCAGCTCCAGGCGGCGAGGAGAATCTCTGCTTTTGGCAATGTTTGACTTAGGGGAGTCACGGTAGTTTCTCGATACGATGCGTGACTTAGGGCCTGACTTGGTGAAGTGTGAAACAAGGTTACCACTGTATATGGACTGAGAAGTAGCATGACTTGCATCTGAAAATTGTCGTTGTGGAGTGCACGGAGAGTCTAATGGAGAGTCGCTGGAGGAAATCTCAGCCGCTCTGCTGGAAGCCCTGGGTCTGGGTGATGGGGTTAATGGGATGCGCCCTCCTGCTGTCTTCGAAGAGAAGATGCCGCGATGGCTCTTGACGGGTGTCGATACATCCACCGTAGCCATTTTTTTTAGACAACTCTGAATAGTGTGGTGTTTCGGGGAAGCAGGGCCCTCGCTGCAGATGCTTGGAGTGATCTAGATATCAGTCGTGATATCACTACCAACGAATCATATAATATGTAAGATGCGAAAAATAACCAGGGAAGCTAGTATGACTGTGCAGTAATATGCAACCAGAAAGAAGGAAGGCAAGGAACTTGTAAAAGAAGTGAAATGAGTTTGCAAAGTATAAAACTTGAAATGCTGGTGCTTCAGGAGAGAGCAGAATAAATATTTACTCTTGCCTAATCTCCAGGGCAACGGCCAGTCGTCCACGCTAGTGTCGAAACGGCTAGCGGATGTTCCGCGCGTTAGCGTCTTTTCAAACTTTTCAGGCGGAAGACTGACTATACCGCTCTGGGAATGATCGAAGGCGGCATTTTCCCAGTCTTCAACTTCGCCGGGAAGAAAGAGATTCTAGCTGGAAGAGCCAAAACCACGACCTCCACGATCTCTTCCTCCGCGGGCTATCAGACATCAGTTACTTGCTGGTGTCATTCAGAGATGGGCAATATAACCTGTGTTTTGCCTAGTGTCTCTTTATTATTTGCTTAAGCATTAACATTCTTCAACCAATTCCAGCCCCTTGTGCAAAAAGGAGTGATGTCACATCAAGGCACAATGTCTACAACACCTGCCAATGGGTCCGGAAGAGCTGCCTCTGTGTTTTCTGAAAACTGGAATGGCGGACTGACCTTCTCACATATCGACAGGCCTTCAAATTCCCTTACTTCCTCTGTTGCGCCAAACAGCACCGGCGGCGCATACTTGTTGCCCACAAGCCCGGCTGCCCAGAGCCGTCGGTGCAGCGGAGATGGCTACCGTCCAACCGTAAAGAAGTCGACAGGGTCGATACCAGCTTGTTTGGTGAATGCTTCGGTTACCTACTGTGGAAATAACCAGATATACGCCTTTGGAGGATTTGATCAATATACTGACGAAGGTGGGTTTTGTCAGTCTGATGGAGGGGTATTTTTTCACTGGGCTAACCGAGAGCTTCTCTGTTATGCACAGTCTATAACCATGTCTTACGGTTGGATCTTAACACGCTTCGGTGGACTCTGGTGGACAACTTCGGTGATATTCCTGGCGTTCGCATGGGTATGTTTACTCTTCGCCCGTTCCCAAGAACTTCCTTGGCCGGTTAAGCTGATTTCCTACCGCCATTAGGCCACACTGCTTGCCTCTACCAAGGCGATAAGCTCATTGTTTTTGGAGGCGAGAACGAACACCGCGAATACCTCTCCGATGTTGTCATACTACATCTTCCTACCGCCCGATGGACCTCGCCTGACATTCGTGGACCTGTGCCAAGAGGCAGAGCTCGCCATGCGGCCGTCATATACGAGGATAAGCTATTTGTGGTTGGTGGCATAACAGGGGAGACCAACTTCATCCTGGACGATTTTTGTTATCTCGATCTCAAAACTTGGACTTGGTCTCGCACCTGGAGCTTTGTTCCCCGTTTTGATCACGCGGCCTGGGTTTGGGGCGGCCGACTCTGGGTTTTTGGTGGCCTTGGTACCGACATGGAACGGGGCACTGATCTGTGGTGGCTGGACCTGAAGGGTAACCCGTCATTTGAGATCAATTCCTCGTCCGCAGAAGGTACCGTGGAACCCCCAAGAACTCTGAACAGGATTGCTCACAACCCAGGCTCTCAATTTAGTCTTTCGATCCAGCAAGGCGGGCGCACCGGCAGCTATCCTGCCAACTCAGCTAGCGTTCAAGTGCGTTCTCAAAAGTTTCGGAAGCGTACCGCCCCCGGTGCGATTTCTTCTGTCAAGTTTCATTCGGGTCCTCATGTCCCTGCTCTCGTTTCTGGGACTCACTTCCACGTTTATAGCTCGGGTCTGCTTCTGGACCTAGTCACACCTTCGGAGACAGTTCGGCCGTGGGAGTGCAACCTGTCATCGCTGGAGCTAGACTCCTTACGCTGGCGGAGGCTGGCTGACGGCTCAGAAATATTCAATGCTGGATATCGCTGGCACTACTGTACGTTGAATGAAGATGGCACTAAAGCTTGGCTCCTGGGTTGCAACCTGGACATAGCCAGCAATGGCCCTGGTGCGGGGGATGAGAATCATCTGAGCGAAGTCCTCCCCCTCGACCTTGAAAAGTACGGTATTCTAGGCAATAGCGTGATGTCTCAGGTTACAGAACAGACCAGAATTTTGGCGTCTGAACGTCAGCCTTCGCCACAGTGGTCGGGTCTAGGTGCCGAGCTCGCCGCAGTTTTTGACCAGCCACCTGAAACTGGGAGTGGAACTGATTTCATTATCACGGCACAGCGTGACGATGAAGAGCCTGCGGACGATTATAACAATATTGTGATGCATGATGAATCTACTGCATCCATATCTAGAAACACGCCAACATTTTTGCCTCCAAATGCCGTCACATCGGCGGCAATACACGTTCATCGTATCATTCTCCAGGCACGGTGGCCTCATTTTAAACGACTCTATGCAGCACAGATGGCAGAGTATCATACAAAGAGGATGCACATACCTGAACCTTATTCCGTTGTCCGCGCCTTTCTTTACTACCTCTACACTGACAGCATTGCAGAACATCCCGAACACGGACCGGATGTGTTCGAGGTTGCCGGCATGCTAGTTATGGCAAATCTATATGACATGCCCAAACTTCGGCTGCTCTGTGTCAACCGACTGAGCCGGGAGTTAGATGTTGAAAACGCAGCGATCGTGTGGGAGCGGGCGGGCCGGACGAACGAAGAATGGTTGAAACGTCGAGCTGCAGCGTTCTGTCTCGCAAATTGGGGACGCGTAGTCAGGACGGAAGGGTTTCGAAGTCTGAGCAAACAGAGTCTAGTGGAGCTCTGCGAGGTCGTGGATTCTGATGGCAGGGTCATTCCCGGCCCGGAGCTCGAGCTGGTTGGCGCATGGGGTCATGAAAGATTCGATCTGGGATATGAGAATAAGCATTCACGAATAACGATGTCATCAGGCCCAGGAGCGGATGACTTTGACGATGTTGAAGGGGAGGACGATGACGGAATGGAACTGTCCTGAGGCAATTTTTTCTCCCGACGATTTTGAGCTCTTCGTACTGTTGTTGGATCATAAACCGTTCGCAATAGGCGTTTCATTTGGTTTGTTTGCACATACTGGGATTTCATTTTGAGAGGAATGGGTGGAATCAATACATGGGGTGCGATGATGCGAAGTGGAGAAATTGGCGTTTGGGGTCTGATAGAACTTGATCACTCTGGTAAAATGGCCCTTTTCTATCCTATGCCGAGTTTATGCAGTATGTATATATTCCATGTTTCCAAGCGAAGCCCAAGGAAGGCGAAATATCGTGTTTGGACTTCCACAGGAGACCGACCAGCGTCTGGCGAGGCATGACGGCCCGCAGAGCCGCTGGATATTGTCATGGGTAATTCGCTAGGGATGCACCAAGTTCGAACCCCGCCATCACCTTTCCCCACGCCACACGGTGCTTCATCGAGCTCTCACCAGCTCCGACTAGTATGCCGGAACGTATTCGCAAGCAGTTTCACTCGTCTCTGTCGCGAATACGATCCGGATCAAACGCAGTAACCCCTTCATTTAGCATTCAGCGCGAAAATGACCATGCTAGCCTGGAAACGATGGATCACTCCTCCCAAGGCGGCACCCTCTCCGACGCATCTCACCACTCCATGGCGGGGTTAGGACCATGTTGGCTGGACCGCGTTTGTCCTCCCTGGGATGAAAGCTCCACCGCACGGCTTTCGGCTGAATACTCCGTGTCGCATTGAGACAAGGGAGTGGATTGAGCCGAATTCACCATCATGAGAAACAGGGTATATATATAGAACCAGGAACGCCTCATCCGCATCCACTCGAAGAGGGCTGTCCACAGTTGACAACCTTGGGATAGCAGACTGAGTTCACGATTTCACCTTTTGGATAGAGAACGGTACTCTTGATTTGATCTCCGTCACCTGCATTCTACAAGATGGCAGAGGCAACTTCCCATCTTCCTTCTGACTTCCTCTGGGGATTCGCGACTGCAGCGTGAGTATATCCAACACTGTTTAGGCTCATGTTCAGCGTGGCATTTCAGAGGGAATATCACTAACTTGCTCTTGGCTAGCTACCAAATTGAGGGTGCTGCCAACGAAGACGGCCGTGGCCCCTCGATCTGGGATACCTTCTGCAAGATCCCGGGAAAGATCGCGGATGCCTCCTCTGGAGATGTGGCTTGTGACTCCTACCACCGGACCGCGGAGGACATTGAGCTGCTGAAGCAATATAGGGCTAAAGCATACCGATTTTCTCTGTCATGGTACGTTTGACGTCTTCAAATGCCATATTTTTTTCCCCCTCTCGATTGAACAGGCAAGACTAATTCCAATGTCGAATCATTGACTACCAGGTCCCGAATCATCCCTCTTGGTGGCCGCAATGACCCAATCAACGAAAAAGGTCTCCAGCATTACGTCAAATTCGTGGATGACCTGCTTGCTGCCGGGATTACTCCTTTCATAACTCTTTTCCACTGGGACCTGCCCGACGAGCTGCAGAAGCGATATGGCGGCATGCTGAACAAGGAGGAATTCGTTGCAGACTTTGCAAACTATGCCCGTGTTGTCTTCAAGGCTCTGGCCGGGAAAGTAAAGCATTGGATTACCTTCAACGAGCCGTGGTGCAGCGCTGTCTTGGGATTCAACACTGGTCTCTTTGCCCCCGGTCGCACCTCGGACAGGACTAAGAGCCCGGAAGGAGATAGCAGCAGGGAATGCTGGATCGCGGGACACAGCATGCTTGTTGCTCACGGTGCTGCAGTGAAGATCTTCAGAGAGGAGTTCAAGCCAATACATGGAGGAGAGATCGGAATCACCCTTAACGGTAGGATGTTAATTTAAAACACGTCGAAGAGACACAACAATCGAAAGAAGCACTGACGGTGATTGATATCCTAGGCGATTGGACTGAGCCCTGGGACCCTGAAAACCCTGCCGACGTCGAAGCCTGCGACCGCAAGATCGAGTTCGCCATCTCCTGGTTCGCAGACCCCATTTACTTTGGCAAATATCCCGACAGCATGGTCAAGCAGCTAGGTGACCGCCTTCCCCAGTGGACCGAAGAAGATCGTGCTCTTGTGCAGGGTAGTAATGACTTTTATGGCATGAACCACTACTGCGCCAACTATATCAAAGCCAAGACTGGTGAACCAGATCCCAATGACGTCGCAGGTAACCTAGAGATTCTCATGGAGGATAAGAACGGCAACAGCATTGGGCCAGAGACGCAGTCTGTTTGGCTGCGGCCGCACCCACTTGGGTTCAGGAAGCTGCTTAAGTGGCTGAGTGATCGTTACGGCCGTCCCAAGATCTACGTGACTGAGAACGGAACGAGCATCAAGGGCGAGAGCGACCTGCCTCTGGAACAGTTGCTCGAAGATAATTTCCGGGTAGAGTACTTCAAGGGGTATATCGGTGCCATGGCTGATGCCTATACCCATGACAATGTGGACGTTCGAGGATACATGGCGTGGAGTTTGATGGAGTGAGTTCATCCCTGTCAATATCCGTGTAATACTGAGCTAACATTGTTTACTCTTTCTAGCAACTTTGAATGGGCCGAAGGATATGTCACTCGGTTCGGTGTGACTTACGTTGACTACAAGGATAACCAAAAGAGATACCCAAAAAAGAGTGCCAAGGCAATTGGCGAAATTTTCGACAAGTACATCCAGAAGGAGTAAGGGACTTTTGAATGGCTCGATGTTTGCTGAATTCATTCGCATCTATGTATGTAAATATAACGTATGACTCGTGATTGTTCAAATAAAGGATACCTCTTGCTTCGTCACTTTGATTGAGGTCTCAGACATAAGAATAGTCGTGTAGTGACATGAAAAGATGCATAGATGTGCTGACTGAAATCACTGTCCACGGCAGATGTCTTGACCTTCAGAATTAGACATCAGAGCTGAAGATTTCTGAGTATTAGCAAGGCATAGCACCCCGTCCTACGATATCGAGCGGAACTGAACTTACTTGATGCCTAGAACTCGCAAGGAATAACAAGACTTGCGTCCGAGATAAGGCTGAAGACATGTACTTTCTCCTTTCGTCATGACTTCCAATACGGTGCCACTTCGGACAATCGCGTCAGTACAGTATGTAGACACTGGAAAGTCCCAGTTGGCTACCGTGCCCGTTCAATCGAGCCACCGCTGATTGGTTTTGTCATACCCAATCACATTGAGGTCAATGTTTAGACTTCTAAGCATCATGTCCATAGTAAAGGTCTAGAACCATTCAGTCAGTGGTTGCAGCCGGTAGACGATAATGAAACAACGGAGGGAGGAGAAGGTGAGGGAAGATGGTACCTCCTGATCGCTATCACTTTCATCCTCCTCTCCCTCTGCTCCCACTGCATCAACCTCTCCAGCTCTAACTTCATCCTCAATTTCCCTCCTTCTTTTCTCTTTTTCTGCTTCGATATCTTCTCCTCCTTCATCCTCTTCCTCATCACTATTACCTTGCCTCCTCACTTCCTCCGCATCCCACTCCAACCTTCTCATCCTCGCATTTTTCATCTTCTCCTTCCAAGCTGCCACTCCACCCATTCTATTTACTCTATCCCGCGCACCAACAAACAGTTCTTCAGCCGCTTCTCTACTAGCGCCTCTCCACTTATCTATCAAGACTTTCAGTTCCTCGTCTTGGCCCGACTGCTCAATCTTCAGCGCTTGGCTGACAGTGTCGAGTTCCCTGCGGAGTGACGCGAGGCGTGAGAGGAGGGCCGATTCTTGTTTGCGGAGGGAAGCCAAAAGAGCAGCAGAGGATACGGAGGAGAGTGGCGGGTCATTTGGAGTGGGATTCGAAGAGGCATCTAGGTGCCGTTGAGGAGTACGCGGGTTTTTCGGAGTTGAGTGGCTGGATGGTGACTGACATGTAGCTGTCCGAGAAGAAGACGGAGCATTGGCTATGGATTTCGAGTCAGAGACCGCCTGCTCAGTCACCTCTGTCTGTTTGCCAGGCGACTTTCCATCTGGAGCCGTTGGCCTGCGAAGTGGAGACTTGAACGGCTTACAGAGGGCTGAGGACGCGTCGTTGAGCCGACGTCGTTTGGCGTTGAATTGCATGGAGTACATGATGGAGCTGGGAGACAAACTTAGTCAGTTCACTGGGTTTAATGCCAGATCAGGTCTGTCTGTTGAAGATGCCAATGTAGCATCACCAATGCACGGTTTGACAATCTAATAGAAGCCGTCAATCGTGACTTCATCTTCGGGGGATGAGAGATGGTTATTGCAGTCGGGTTTCTTGTGGTGAGGTAACGCTGCCCGCTTTTTGATCAGGTGACCATGTCAGATAGCCAGCTCGGTCGCAACCGTTCAACGGGCTTTCGCGTCACATACAAGCAAGATCCGTAGTACTGTATATCAACATTCAAAGCCTATTATAAGTAGAGAAGGCGAGCCCATGATCTAACAACTTAAATTCTATAATAACAGGTAAAGTATAGAGAAAAAACCATTCTTTCAAAGGCCCACTCCACCAGCAACCCAAGCAGCAAAGTCGGGGTCATCGGGTCGAGGAAAGAGACCCCGATCCTCTTCCTGCCTTTGCCCTCCAGCTCCATCATCTGCGTGTCCGCCTTGCTGGTTTTGGTTGGCATTATTGTTATTGTTCTGGTTATTGGCGTTTTGTTGGGCAGCCCGACGCAGGGCTCTTTGCCGCCATTGTACTAAGAGCACCAGGGCCATAGCTAAACCGATGATGATAAAGCTTTCTAAAATCCCGTCGTCAACATCCAGATCGAGCTCATCGTAATAGCCGTCATGGCCTTCGGCCGTGTCATGACCTCTTGAATCATCCAGAAAGTCATCTTGGTCGCCGTGTAGGCGATGGTGATGTGAATAATCTTCGTCTTCATCATAACTGATGAATGCAGTTATCCACTCCTTGAAAGTCCGGGGAGGAGTTGAATCTACACAAGGGGTCGTTAGCTTTTGCTGGATCTCGGCTCCACGAAAGGAGAAAGAAAAAGCATGGAAAAAGGATGGATTTACAGTGGCCGTCTCTGCACTCACCTTGTTCTTCCTGTATGGAATTAGCCTTCCCATGAACAAGTCTGCTCCAGAAACTTCGGAGCTTCAAACGCAATAAGCTGAGTTTGGTCGGTAAATAAGCCTCCTCGTTCGTCTCGAGCGCTAGGTCGTAGTATCTCTTGGCCATGTGAAAATCCTGTTCGACAGCAATGCCGTTTTCATACATCCATCCGAGATTCCAGAACGCCTGCGCACTGTGATGGCCCTCAGCGGCAGTGTGGTAGCACGACGACGCCTTCTGGATATCGACTGAAGTTCCATAGCCCTGAAGATAGTAGTCGCCCATTTTTACTAGAGAATCGGCGTTGGCCTGTCTGGCAGATCGTGTCCAGTAAATCAAGGCTAGAGCTGCGTTCTTGAGAATTGATGGCCGGCGACGCTTGCTGGACCAAGGTAAGATAGGGTCCAGCGAAAGCACTGAACGCTGTTCGTCCAACAAAAAAGCCACATTCGCCTGCGCATTTTCATATCCTTGCTCAGCAGCCATCATTGCAGCGATTAAGGCTGTTTCCTTGTCCCCATTCTCATAAGCCGTGTTGGCTTCATTAAAAGCTGAATGGAGGGCCTCTGCCTTTTCTGCAACCATTTTGTAATAAGCGGTCGCTACTCCACAGTGACGCTCCCCTCCCAGACCCTGGTCTGCAATCTCGGCGAGGTAATAGTACGCCTCTATGCTTCTGTAACGCGCTGCGAGCTCAAAATACCTAGTTGCAGTTGAGACGTCACCCTGGTCAAGGAAGAGGGCACCAAGTCTGACTTCAGCAGCTGGGAAATCTTGCTCGGAGGACGCCTTGAAGTAAAAAGCAGCTTTTAGAGCATCCTGCGGGACTCCATAGCCGTGGAGATACATCAGGCCCAGATAATGTTGGCAAGATGCATCTCCGTTCGCGATTCCTCGCTTGAACCACATTGCCGCCTTTTCGAAGTTTTGCTCCGTTCCCTCACCTCTCAAGAACATAAGGCCTATATGACCAGCTGCTTTTGAAGCCAGCTTTTCGATGCCCACCGGATGATTTGGATTCACTTTTCCATCCTTATTCCAATATTGTTTGGCCACCAGACCGAAGTAAATCATCGCTTTCTTGAAGTTTCTTGGTAAGTGGCGTGTGCCCTCATAGTACATCTTCCCAAGCGTAAACGTGGCTTTCACATCGCCATCCTTTGTGCGCAAAACAAGATACTCCAAGACATCTTCCAGACTCGAATCAGAATTCGCGTGATGTCCATCTCGGTTTGCATTGGGGCCAGAACTGGAGACGCTTGCTCCCTCACCGTAGACACCGCCTTGGTCGTCGGCCCACCGGTAGGATTCCTTGGTTAGCGTTCGACCGCCAGGCGGACCTGACCTGTAGTATTCGATAGCCTTATCCGCAACTTGTTTGTAATAATATGCTGCCTGATCGCAGTCTTGAGACGCGCCGATTCCCATGTAACGTCTAAACGCCAACGTCATCTGAGACCTGATATTTCCATTCATTGCCGCGAATGTATGGTATAACATCGCCTTTCCCTGATCCCGTTCGACAGCCCCACCGATCCCCGTCGCATACATGAATCCCAGCATGTATTGTGCGGTGCTGTTTCCAGTCAGCGATGCGAGGCTCTGATAGTAGTTAAAGGCCTTTGAGTAGTTCCGTGGATTTGTGTAGTTTCCGTAAAAATTCATCTCCGCCAATAAAAATAACGCATCGGGGTTATTGTCGTCGGCCGCTCCCTCAAGCAGTTGAACGGCTTCCCTAAGCTGAGGGTTTAACTTATTTGTTTGTGACAGGTCGGTCGTGCGACTTTCCGGGGAAGGCGCATTCATAAAAAGAATATAGAACAGTTGTTTGGCATAATATTGGGCATGCCCGAGGAAACCTGACGGTCGTTCATTCTTTGGCGCTGCGACATTCAGGTTACGGAGGATGTTGAGCGCTGCATCGACAGCAGGTTGGCCTACCATCCCAGCAACAAAGCATTAGCAGTGTCTCAAGCATCGTGATGACAATCCAAAGAGCGCTACCATTGTGAACCACAGGATCACTCTGCTCAACCTGTGAGGCAGGATTGGCTCCTATGCGGGGACCCTCATCTTCCAACAGGAGGGATGCCGTGTTCGAATCATGATCTTCCCGTGGAGCCTCAGACTCCAGCGCTAGTACCTGAAGAATAACTATACCGTAAAGAAAGAAACTGTATTAGCAGAAGCCTCCAAGGGGTGCATGAAGCGTGACAAACCTAGCACCAGAAGCAAAAGATGGCACCTCCATGACCGCAGCAACATCATATCTGCAAGCTTTTAAATACAACTTGAAGAAGGTCAAACATTATCGCGGCACATGTCCCCAAGAATAGATTGACTAGAGCATGTGGTGAGACGGAGTGGTTAAGTAAATGCTGTTCAATGCCTCTGATTCCAACGGACCATAATGGAGAAGTTTGTCGATCTGGCCACTTCTGCAGCTGCTTGCGGAGCTTCAGATTTGCCGTGATGACAACATCACTTCTTACGTGAAACCAATGCGGCAACGCCCAACCAAACAGAGGCACGGACTGGAATTCCTCAGTTTTTTAAAGTCTGAAGAACGAAAAGTTATCCAGACTTTTCGCTGCTTTACTTACTGCCACTGCTCCCAATTAACTTGGGAAATTCGGTCAACGAGGTCCGCACGACTGGTGGCAACAAGCAGCAACTCCCAACTTAGTAGGGAATGCGAGGCCTCTAAAATTTTCAGGAAAACGACTTCCACTGGTGATGAAATTGGAGAACACAGATTTTGGAGTATAATGTAGCTAATCACTAAAGTCACATCGAGGAATCCCCTAGCTATACTGACCAGCTCACCAGCACACCCTCTTCTGCGATCATTGAGTGGCATATTCTCGCAGCAAAAATACTAGGCAAGAAGGAATCTCCACTAATGCGCCACGATTCTAGAATACATCCTAGGGAAAATACAACTCCATGGAAAGATCTTGTGAGTTCAGATAAATGAAGTGGAAGCCAAGCAATACGGTAAAGCAAAATAATTAGGAAAAAAAAATCCAGGGGAATATAAATGCGATCGGGCTGGTTTCATGTAGCTCCTTACCATTCAAACTCTCCCTGGCCTTTATGGAATACATACCTACATCAAGTAAGTCAGTAAAAGACCTCGGGCCGTAGGGGGAAAAGGTACGACACCTACTCTTTGCCGCCCGAGGTCAAGATGCCGTCTTTCAGGGTGCATTTCCACTTGCTCTTTACACGTTGGACTTTGTCATAAGTACAGAGCATGACCTGGCCAACCGACTCGTCATTATCTGGATCGTCTTCAGCAAGCTCATCAGGATCGTCCAGGTCGGAATTGATCGCATCCTCATCGTCGTCTTTCTTTGGCCCTTCATCATCGATACCGTCGTACCTAGCAGGGCCCGGGGGACTAGACATAGTAGAAGCTGTAGATAGTTTCAGTTCAGTAGAACGAGCTAATTTACCGCCAGTCTTGCGCCCGTTTGTTCTAGTTTGGGAATAACGTTCCCCCAAGGGAGCGAGGAGGCCACCTCCCTCCATGAGCAAAGCCCTGGATGTTACGTATTCCCGAAGGCGGTGATCGCTCGCCGATCCGTATTTCTTTGCGTCCTCCCTTCTGCGCGCAACTTCGGCTTTCCAATCAGCCAAGGACTCGCCGGCTCCGTCAGTCTGAGCACTTCTGACAGTAGAAGGTTGATTTTGCGCCGAATACTGGGGAGAAAATTGGGGCTGTTGAGCCTGTTTTTGGTCTTGACTCTGGGGGGTTGAATACTGATTTCCATGGAATCTCTGCTGTCCTGGCAGGGCTAGGGCCGCCTGCGACTGTGTCTGCAACTGGTGAACTTGGTGAGCCGCTGCCGCACCGTATCTTTGGCGAAGCGCGTCAGCTGCCCGTTGCTGAGCTACACCTGATGCAGACGTCTGTACAGGGTTCACGGAAGGCATCGGTGGGAGAGGGAGAGAATTGTCGGTCTTAGTGCGTGCATCTCCAGTTGTTGATTCCGCGGGTATACCAGAGGTCTGTGCAGCTGTAGTATATTGCTGAGATACTTGCTCATTCTGTGCTGTTTGTCGAGGAAGCGACTCCGGTGTAGGAGAAACGCGCGGCGCATTTGAAGGCACAGTGACAGGTGGTGGTGGGATCGGGGTATTCTGCTGTGGTGGTGGAGGTGGAGGAGGCTGCGGCGCAGGATCCCACGGAAAATGAGCAATCCCGACCGATGAGAGCTTGCTCTGCCATCCCTGTATTCAGAGCAAAATAGAGAAGTTAGTGGGAAATCATGAACTGTTTGCGACCCTGTGGTTCACAAGTGGAGGAAACTCGGGTGGGGGATGGAAAATATGTGCTTAGTCATCGGGACCAAAGCAGCGTGCCGAGAGTTCTGCGCACAGGCGGGAAAAGAGTCGGAATAAAAGGGAAGCCTGGAGAAGTCCTTAAGCAGCCGATCCCCCGCTCCTTGGTGGCCACTGGACCCAACATGCCCCCCGAGCCCCAACGACAAAGGAACGAAACAACGCAACGACGCTCTCAATCATCGGGTTCGACAATAGAGAAATCAAACTTTGGATTTTTTTTTTCGGGAGAGGAAATGTCAGTGAAAAAGTTCTGTAAGGTACTGACCTTGCGGAGTTCCTCCAACGTCCGTTGATCGACGCCGCTCTCTTCAAAATCGACTTGCGAAGCGTTGCAGACCTCTTGGATAACAGCGTCAAAAACGACACCCTATTACCGCAAAATATGAAACTCTGTGAGCTTGAGGAATTTGGATGAAGAGAAATAGGGGGAAAAGGAACAAAGATATAAACGAGTCTCCAAGGATGACCATCGTCGTGAGGACCGATGGGCTCACTCACCACCAGGTGGTTCGACATCTTCCCGCTGCTAACCCTCGACCAGCGGGACTTAAAGGAAGGAGGAGAAACCTGCAGCAAGCAACAGGGCTACCACGTCGCGAATATGATGGGAAGAAAGCGGGTTGTTGCGAAGGCGAGCAGCTTTACTCGCGAATCTCGCCTCCCGCGTAAAGTGTTGCGAAAAACTCGTTCCCCCCAACGTGGTGTCCCCGCGCTTCGTAGTTCAGTAAAAAGCTCTTTCCTGCGCTCCTTGGGCCTATCTTAGTTATTTTCGATAGATCGGGCTCCTATGGATGGAGTAAATGCCATTCGTCTTGACCAGCGCCGACCTTGGCTGTGATGGTGAAGGAGTGAAAGTCATATTTAAAGGAATAAAGCTATCATCACGATTTTGATTAGTCAGCACTATTGCCTAATCTCTCACTTCAACTCACGTCCATGTTTCTAAATGTCAAGTGAATGAAAACCGTCTCTGTTGAGTGAATAGACTGATCCTATAGGGGTGCACTTTTAGAGAATAATTCATTACTTTATGTTTCTAAATAGTATCGTACCATAACTCCACTAGATCCTAGGGTGGGCTGACTCAATGCACTACTAGTAGTATCTGTTCCGTCACAGCGCCGAGTCAAGTCGACCTGGAATTCCAAGACAGATTGAAATGAGGCTCTTTCCTGCTGTCTGTCATAGGTCTTTCCTCCTTTCACAACACTGCTAGGAGCTTTTGTCACCGACAGGTCCCATTGGCTTTCTCCTTAGCCGATTTTTTCTACAACTTGTACTAGCGGATACTCTGATTGAATCCAGACTGTGGTAGCAGTGCCCATTTGATGCACACACGCTTTGCCAGGCGTCTCTTCCTCGCATGGCTCAAGTACATATGTACCGATTGAATCGAGATTTACTATGCTCCCGCCACCTGATGCTTATGGACGTTCCTGGGTAATAAAGGTTGCTGGGCTCTTGCATACATAGTACTATCATCTTTTACACTGTCGTCTCTTACGTCTCTCCTTCGTTTTCCGCTTCATGACATGTTAGGTAAGCAAACGTGGGCCGAATCGCTGAGATATACTCCGTATACATCAAGGAAATGGATGAAATAGTTCCATCGATATTTCAAGAGGCCTGCCTTGAAACTGCTGTTCCCAGAACGACAGAATAACTAGTAGTCATTCCCATGAAAGATACTAGTTACATAGTGATGGCGCTTGACGCTGCACGGTCTTGTCCTTGGAGAGAGCCCAATGATCGATCCCTGTTCGCTAGTAGTATGAAGGTATGCAGTTAATTTGAAACAGGGGAAAAGCATCTGACTTGGTCCAGTCCACCCGGGAAGTCTGGCCAAGCTCGTTCAAAGAGACCTTGTTTTTTCTTTCACTTCAGATTGAACCGCAAGAACCAGCACAGCAAAGCCAGCAAGAAATTTGGGTACAATCTCCGCAGGCTATAGTTCCCGTGGAATTGTTTGCACATAGGTGGTTAAGAATAGTAGTAGGCGCCAGATTTCTTTCAAGTTCTTGAAGGCTGTGAAGAGTCTCAAGTTATCGAGGACATTCATGACAGTAATACTACCTTGGTTACCATGAGGGAAAACTCAACAGCATCAAAGCTGTCAAGTTATGGACAAGTACACTCTAAGCTTTGCAGTAAAATTCAGTGCTGTGAGATGTTGACCGCTCTGTTAAATACTGCATCGCACATTCCTTATCTTTATCTACAGCCCAGAAGGGGCAATGATCAGAACGGTCCAAGGGGCTTACACACCAAGCAATTTCCACGTGCATTTCTGGAACATTATTGATCCTCACGACGTTTCACAGCGCTCTCAACATCTCATTGGATGACATGGCAGGTCTCGCACACCGACCACTCCCAGCTCCCCTGTGTGGCGATCTCTGCCCATGAGCTGGTGGATTGTTGACTTTTAACGTTCTCTGAGGTGATGAAGTCGTACCAGTCGAGGCTCATCGATTGCGTACCAAGTCATCGTATATATATATAACGTATTTATAGAAAAATGCATTTATATACAGCAAACGCGTGGTTGGAAGAAATAGTTTTTTGAAGAAAATCCGCTAACAGCAAAAACAAAAGCAAGGAATCAATCCTAGGACGAAGCTATTAAAACAAGCTGTGCTTAGACTAGAAAAAGAGATGGGGATGCAACTCAATCAACCGAACAAATGGAGGGGGAAACAACCAAGTGGACTGGGCAGAAACACAACCGATAATCTGAGGCGCTTTTTTTGGTGCGAGCGGGAAATTTCTAAAAAGCCAGAACAAAGCAACCAATATCTAACTTGCTTTGGACGGTAAATTTCCTGTGGAATCGACCAAACAATACAGACGTTGGAGAAGCGTGTAACACCACAGAAGACCGACGTCAAGTGAGACTGGATTCAGTTCAGGACCACTCAAGTAATTAGAGATCACATAAACGAAGCGAGGATTATGCTGAGTGAAGAGGCCGTGGAAGTCATGCGAAAGGGCAATGATAAATTAAAAAAAAATAAAAACAAAAATAAAAAAGGCCAAGCCAGGTTAACCGGTCTAGCATATTTATATAGGGTATAACAACCCATTGAAGGATGTATCGTGATGCGAGGTCACTTTTTCACGGCTACTCGCCAATGCCTGGAAGACCTGCTCCCGCAACGTTGATGTTTTCGCCCTGCATTACACCACCAGTACCGATACCCCTGCTTGCAGCGAGACCAAGCTCGGGGTTGCAGGGTGGTGAGTGGGCTCTGTGGTACTTGAGACCGTTCAGGTTCTTATACCGCTTACCACAGATTTCGCAGCGATAAGGCTTTTCTTTCTCCATACCAAGGGTTCCTGGATACGGAGTGGAGGTTTCGGGGTTGACGATCGAAAAAGTGCCATCTGCATTGTCATGCAATTGCTGGTTATTGTGGCCATGCTGCATAAACGCGCACCGTTAGTCGAATGCAACAAAGGATAGGCAAGTCCAGCCGAGAACTCACCGATTTGTGATACTTCAAACCGTTCTGATTCTTATAAGCCTTTTCGCAGCCAATTACAGGACACCTGTACGGCTTGGGTTCCTCGTTCGGGTGGAGCCCAACTGTCAGATCAGGAACACCGGCAAGACGTTGCTGCTCCCGTATCCGTCGCGCAATCTCGCTATTGGGTCCGTATTGAGCACCACTCAGTCTGAACTGGGTGTTGGTGGGCGTGTTCTTGAAGTTTCCACTCGGCCTAAATAACCGCTTAGCAGGCTCATCGATGCATAGTTCGACCATATCGTTGGACCCATATCCAGAAAACTGAGACTGGCCGCCCATGAGGGTGTTGTTTTGCATGGACATGTTACTGAGCCCTCCAACCACGGAGTCATCAAGCTCTGCTGGGGTTCCTGGGCCAGAAGAGTCGGGTGTACTGCGGTACTGTTGTTGAGGATGAGACATCAATGTCGGAGTGTTGACGGAGGAGACCGTCGGATTATTTTGCAGCGGGCGAGTTTGTGCCACAGGAGTGCTTGGCTGAGAACTCCTGAATGCCTGCCCCTGGAGTAGGCTCAGATTGAGAGGCGTTACACGTCCTCCTTGGTTTTCCTGAGCGAAGCGAGCCTGAATGGTACCCTGCGTCCCAGACTGCGGATAAGTTGTGTCGGTTAAGGGATCGTCCATCTCCATATCATCGACTGTATCGAGGTCATGAAAGTCATTCATCTGGGACATGCCAAATCCGTTCTGCGGTCGCATGCCCTGTTGGGACGGCGCCGGACTCGCCTTTGCCTGGGCAGAGTCAGGCCGGGGCGACGGGCCACCTCCCATCCCACCTGTTGGCGGCAGGCCCTGTTGTGACTGTGGCACACCTCCTCTGTTATCGGTATTCTGGACTGGTTGTCTCTGCTGAGGCTGTGGCGACTTCTGTGCATGGGCTTCTTCATAGTGTTGCAGTAAATCATGGAGAGACGGTAGAGTAATCCCACAGCAGGAAAAGTCCCGCATAAAGTTCGCTTCAAGCTTTGGCAAATACGACGAGGAGTGGTATGAAGGGGACTGCAGGGTGAAGGGGGAGGTTCCTGTCATTATGATGCTATCAATCGCATTAGCAGATCATCACACCTCAAGAAGATATACCAAAGCAGCGAGGGCAGTCATATAGTTGAGAGAGAGAGAGAGAGATGTATATATATATATATATATGCGTGTGTATGTGCGTGTGTGTGACTGCCGTAATAAAAAAAGGGTATAACTTAGGAAAAGACGCACTCATCTCTGATCCAACTTCCAGCCGACACACCGCCCCAACTCATTCCGCCGGCCAGACTCCCAGCAAGGCTCTCGCGTCGTTGTTTATCGCGATTTGCCCCTGTCACCATAATAGGTTTCGATCCATTCCCCCACTGAGACATGCTGGCGCCAATTGAATCTTTGCGACCCGCATTGGCTTTCAGAGCGGCCGAACCGGCCGCGTTCCAATTGTTATTGCTGTCGAAGCCACCGGAGCCACTAGCTCGCTGTAGAGCGGATGTCAGATTCGACGCTTGCTGACCCGACGACGAGACATTCGTTGGTCGCGGAGAGATGTCAAGAGGCGCCGCATTGCTCTCCATGGCTCGTTCGGGGGGAGAAGATGGAAAGAGAGGGAAGGTTGAGAAGTCGTTGGAGTCGCCAGCAGTCGAGTCGGGACGAAGGGAATCTCTGCCAGCGGGCTTGTGATGCCAGGAGAAGTGTAGGTCCCGATCCCTCTCGGGTTTCCGGGAGACAGAGAGAGGGAAGGGTCTGGGAGTGCCGATAGGTGTGGATTCGCGGGTCGAGGTGCGGTCGTGATCACTGAGGCTCGGAGAGAAATGGAGAGGAGGAGGGGTTTCCGAGAACTCGGGCATCAAGGACCCTGGCAAAGGATGGATGAAGAAGGACGGAGAAAAGATGGATCAAGTGACAGGACTTGATAATGTCCACCGCCTAATCCAACAATTTGCCTCTTGCGTTGCCCCGTGGGAGCCGAGAGGACGGCCGTGTGGATTAAGGTTGGCCCAAACAACAACAGCACGAGGGCTGGAAGCGAAAGTGCCGAGGAGAGTGCAGTGACTTTCTGGGCACTCAGGACGAGACACAAAGGCAACACGCGGAGAGACAGGCAGTGATCCTCGATGAAGAAACACGACGTACGTTCGAGGATGGAAATCTGAGGTCGTCTGGAGAAAAATAACACCAAAACGCCAGGCCCGCCCTGCACTCTGTAACAGCGATATGATCGAACTGGGCCCGCTAAGACGCTAGTCTGCGACCAAGCCCGAGATTCGGGGATTGCTAGTCGACGCTTTTTGAGACTCGAATCATGACTGGTCGTCCGCAGTTGTGCAGGACTGACTATACCCAGGACTGTGTCCACAGGACGCGGCACTGTCTCCGCTGCCTTTCGCGCGCATCGCGCTGCCGCTGCTTGCCACCAGCATCTCGATCGTCGTTCCGAACTTCAATCGATCTTTGGGAACCGGGGGGGAGAAGGGGATCAAGAAAATTGAACTATTGGAACTACCTGAATTTACAGGTCTCTGGCGCGGCATGCATACCCCGCGCCCGCATCGGTGGCTGACTGCGCAATCGTACAAAGAAAAGATTCTCTCTTCAACTTGTCGGGCCTCAGGAGCACGACCAACACCGTTCCTGCACACCATCGCACGCGGGGCGGCAGCAGTTGATTTGTGAATGGCCCAACCGCCTTTTCCCCTGTCGTAATACGGCTGTGACTGAATGATATTGGCGAGATCCCGGTAATGCTAGCCTAGCCTACACTAACTCAACTCCAGATGACGTTCAAGTTCTGTTCTGCAGATCCCATCTGCGTTTGCTTGGCAAGCGTTCAAAACTTTGTTTCCGTGTCATGTTGACTCCTGCAAGCTGCCATCCAAGTCGTATGTCGGAACTCACTCCTTTTATTGAGTCGTAGATTGTTTTTTCCTTCTTAAACCCCCCGGGCGCGATGCCAACCACTACCACTTGCCTAGCCCTGGTACCTCCCGCCACTGTCCACGGAGACACGGAGTTAGGCGGTCTTTCAAGTACAACGCTTCTACTACGGACTACTAGGAGTACTGTGTCCATAATAGTAATGTACATCCGTTGCGCGCTTACTCTGCCCGTTTGTGCTGTCTGCAAGGGACAGCTGAAAGATCTCTTGATGTATACTACTATGTATCTACACAGTGCGTTTCGCGGCTCAGTTGTGTGGAAAAGTGGAATCGATTGTGCCGCCACGTCCCCCCATCCAGCGATGCTCGCCTTGAAACAAAGAACTCGGCTCTTAGTCTCACCATAATAGTAGACCTATATAGTACTACATTGTGCATATGCCTACATGACTCTTGGCTCCAAGAGCGCACTGGCTTCCTGACGCAAACAGGCAGTGGAACTACACAGTACATATTATTCACGTAGGATATTCTTCCTGTTCGCCCCTTTGGGGTTTTTCCCAACGAGAAGCTGCAGAGTGGCTTCTAGACACACGGGATAGCAAAGCAGCCTTTCATCAGCAGTCGCAAATACCAACCCGAAGTCCTAGCCTGCGTTTCTACACAGTATTACGATGCCACATGGAGAAACTACTTCGTACTAGTATCTCTAGACTTCTACTGGTATTATCGGCTCAGAAATTGCCCTTGCTCATGATCTGTGGGTTGCTAATAGTGAGTTTTGGAGATCATTTTGAAGGTGCCTGGGTACAACTACGACTGGGTTGTAGATCTGCAGATTCAAGGAGGCAAGCATGGCGGTTGTTATGGGTCCATTTAAAGAGAACCAAAAAAATACGGAGTAAAGCTAGTAATTAGTAGTTTGGCCGAGGGAGTTATGAAGTCTCATGCAAGGCATATCTCAACTCTTGTTAAAAGGTGGGTTTAAGCCAGCAAGAACTGATTGAGCACAGAGGTAAAAGACTCATAGTAAATAGTAATGATCACAATGTGAACATGCTCATAACTACAAGAAGCAACGAGATACGTACATCCGCAAGATCAACCGGACAAACTTGACCATCTCCACCACGTCCACGTGATTTGTACGTAACCGAACGGTGCCGGAGTTGACCAGTTCGGGAATACACAACTGCTACTAAGGCTACTACTACAACTCACGGCTTCTCTTTGCCACGGCAGCAATGGAACAAGCGGTCAAACATCTCCCGAGACCCTTGCTCATGTGATGTCCATAGATATTAACTGGGAGGCTGCAACCTCCGGTCCCGACGGAGCGGCCCTGGCGGAGCGTATCCGCTCGTTCATTCACGACAAATTTCAGCAGGTGTCCCTTCCACGCTTCATCCGCTCAGTGGAGGTTACCGGGTTCGACTTTGGCACGGTGAGTCCCGAGTTGGAGATTCGGGATATCTGTGATCCGTTCTCCGATTTCTACGAGGAAGATGAGGACGAGGCGGAGTTGTCGGACGGGCCTGCGGATCCATCGTCGAGTCAAGCTTCTCATGCGAGAAGCGAGACGCCCAGCGGGAGGGGTGCCTGGCACGAGGATGCTTCGAGCACCATCAACTCACGTCGGTCGTCGTCTCATTCCGAGGACGAGTTGACCGTCTTTCCGCCCCTCAGGTCCCCCATGAGCCTTGGTGAATCGCTGAACCCGTATTTCTTTCCAAGATCAGGCACGCCCGGAATCCCCGGGGGAATCTCAAACCTGGGTTACTATTACATGCCTCTGAGCGGATTCTCCGGTACTCAGACGCCCCTGGCGTCCGTGGCACGAGGTCCAGTGTCCGATGTGCTAGGAGGAGGCTCGCTGCAAGGAGGCCAGGATTTCGAACGTGCCTCACGACGACATTCAGAAGTCGAAGTCGATTCTGCGCAATCCAGACCGTCGACGTCGGACACTCTTCCTTCAGCAGCCCATTCCGCCGGCGATCTCGATCTGCATAACCAGTCGCGAGGGACGCAAACGAATGGCCAGAAAGTGCCAGAACACGTCAATGCTTCCACTTCTATCCCGCCCCAGCCAGACGACGTCGGCTCGCAAAGGATGCGTGAGCGCAGACCGGACGATCTACAGGTTTTCTGCAGAGTGCGCTACGCCGGCAATATTAAACTTTCACTCACAGCCTTGATCCTTCTTGATTATCCGATGCCCAGCTTCGTGGCGCTGCCGTTAAAATTGAACATCACAGGTCTCACTTTTGATGGCGTGGCAGTACTTGCATATATTCGTCGACGTGTCCACCTCTGCTTTTTGGCCCCCGAAGACGCGAGCGCTCTACTTGGTCCTGACGAGAACAGCAATAATGCCCAGGAATCTCAGACCCGTCCATCCTCCAGCGGAACCTACTCTTCAAAGAGAAGAACTGATAGCCTCCTCAGGGATATTAGGGTCGAGAGCGAGATTGGTCGCAAAGAAAATGGAAAACAAGTACTGAAGAATGTTGGAAAGGTGGAGAAGTTCGTGCTTGAACAAGTACGGCGGATTTTTGAGGAAGAATTTGTATACCCTAGCTTCTGGACTTTTCTCGTCTGACAGTACCATACTGCAGCCTTGCGTCCCGATGATTCGTTTAGTAATATTTATAACATAAGACAACGGTAGTCTGATATAAAGTACAAATTTTAATTCTTTAGCCGCTGGAATGCACCTGAAAACTGAAAAGTGATGTTGGATAGCATGGGCGATTGCTTCCGTCACTCGAAGCATTGGATTCGAGACGAGAGACCATTGTAATTCTTTTGCAGCTCGTAGACCCATATCCCTTGGGAAATCGGTCGCGATTTTTCAACACGGCACAAGCATATGAAACATCGTCCATTAAAGGGCTTGATCTGAGAAAATTGGCCGACCGGCCGGAAAGCAACGGGTCACCGAAAGGACTCTTCTGAGTTCACCCCTTCTGCAATTACCGGTCCTTCTTGGGGGTGCTGTCAGAGGTATCCTGCGCAACCTGGTCGCCTAACTTGTGATATTCCCTCGTCAGCCCTTCGGTCTGCTTCTTCAAGGCTTCAATGTCCTTTTCACGAGACGCAAGTTCCTTTTTCAGGCGCGCAACCTCCTCAGAGCCACTCTTGACCTGAGCCCGCTCTTCTTGGTACTGCTTGACTTTCTCTTCCAACTGCAGAATCTCGAGGATCATGATGTAGGTTCGGTTCAGGATGAGCGACAGAAACAGGGTGAAGCCGCAAAGGTACATATTGCGCTGGGAGTAGAATTTGCGGGCCTGCACTTCCATACGCTCAGACCCAAGGGTAGCCGCTCTACGACTTGGAGGAAAAGGGACCAATTAGCAAAATACCGTGGCGAACAACAGCGGGTGCTTTGGCCTGCAGAAGTGGGGAACATACCCGACGCTCACTCCTTCCTTGGAATAGGCAGACAGTTCTTGCTGCACACGATACACGCGGTTAACGCTGTCAATGAAGAGGATGAGAATAAAGATAAACGTAATCTAGGAGCAAGGCAAAAGCAGTTAGCGATAAAGACATTTAATTGATCAGATGGTGGGAATTGCCCAATTAACTGTACCTTCATGCCATATTGTAATTTTGCTACTATCGGGCTTTCAGAAATGAAAGTAAAGAGGGCTCGTTTCATCTTGTAGGGCATTGGCAGGATGAGCCCCAAAAAGATGCCTATCTCCAGCACGAGGAGGGCGAACACCTATAGAACATACCTCACAGTTAGCACCTCATCGGGAAAAGCAATAGAATGCTACTATCGTCTTTTGACTCCAAGTAAGTAGCGTATAAGAAGACACTTACAAGAGTATAGTAAAGCGTCATCTTCACAGACAAGTTGTCAGTGACTGTGCAGGAAACAAAGTTGTATAACAGTTAAATTTTAGCTCGATCAAAGAGATGCTGATTTACTTGCTCAGCATGAGGGTAACCGTGGGCTAGGAAGAGGGGTAATCTGATAGAAGTAGCTTCAGACAGCTCAGATCTCCCGTAAGTCTTGTTCAAATTTGCAAAAGAGAATCAAGAGACAGAATTCAGGGAAGCGGTTGATGAAAAGGTGTCTTTTCACACGCTGGCCAACTTGTTGTGGTGAGCTGGCCGAGAAGGAAAACAAAAGACGTCATGTCATCAGCAATGTTGAGGCTTAGTGACATGTGACTTAGGCAGCCCTATTCAGACCTTACACTGAAAAGTACAGATAGAAAGGTAACCAGTAGGTCTCAAGAACATGCTGGCAGAATGTCATTGTACATCATTCAGAGCAGGTCTAGGCAAAACGTGTCTAGTTGAATACGGCTAGTACTTTGAACCATGACGCGTATGGCATCTAGAGAAATACTATGGAACTAGTAGTACATCTCTGTGATCAACCGGACCATCTCATCCTTCGCCCTCAATGTCATAACTATTCGATTTGTGCTTTGGTACGAACTTGAAATCCTTGTGTACTGGCCCAAGGAACATTTCACTATGACATTCGGTCAGTCAGAAGCAGCCAAAAATTGGTGAGCCGTTGTTTCGTCTGGCACATTGAGACTTACGTGATCTTGATCCAATCCTTATAGTTATCGCTTGCCATCAAGGTCTCAAGTTCATTTCTTCCTCTGTACGCAGGAGGGCGATCTTGCATGCTCGGTGGAAGATACTCCAGAAGACCAATCGGGATATATCGACGGGTGAAGCTCAACCATTCGAGGAGGAACCTCCGTGTTGTCCCGACACCCTGCTCGTCGGAACCCCAGGCTTCAAGGCCGTACCTCGCGAATTTCTCCACGTAGGTCAAACGCTCAGAAGCTGACTTGTCAAGATATTGGCCCGCCTTTATCTCTTCAAAAATCCAAGGTTTTATAAGTGCCCCTCGGCCAATCATTACAGAATCGACACCGGCTTCATTGATTGCACGATAATAGTCTTCGTAAGAGTAGCAATCACCATTGCCCAGGAAAAAGACCTTGCTAGAGGGCGGTTGCAGTCGTTCATCCGGTTCCCTCACAGTGTCTGTTACAGCATCAGTCTGCTGGTTGAGCCGTTTAATCAGAGCAGCACATTCTGATATGTAACTCCAGTCAGCTGAACGGGTGTATCGCTGTTGTCTACTTCTCCCGTGAAGTGTGATTGCAGCAACACCAGCTGGGCCTAAGCCTTGTTCTTGCGCTTCATGGCCTCCAACGAGAAGACGCTCGGTTAGCTTGAGAGCCGTGGGATTGTTGTCCTTGGTTCCCATTCGAATCTTGACAGAAATAGGAACCTCTCCGGAAACAGCATTCATACCACGCAAAATCTTTTCGAGCTTGGATTGATGGTCAAGCAGTGCGGATCCAGCACCATGCTGGTAAACGAGGTCGATCGGGCAGCCACAGTTCAGGTCAATCACGCGAAGGTGTGGGCAAAGTGCAGTTAGTACTTCAGTAGCCTTTAATGCTTGCCAATGCTTGCTCGCTGCGATCTGAGCCCCAAACTTCAGATCTCGAGACTGATCGTACCCTTGGACAACATTAGCGCCAGGATCGATCGTCGGTGGAAGCACTTCAGATTCATGAGCTTTCATCAGAGCCCATTCCGGTTTGTGACCCTGGATCAGTGGTAAACTCATTGCCATCTCTGAGTAGGTAAACTGAGCGCCCAACTCGACACAAAGTCTCCGAAAAGGCAGGTTTCCCTGTGTTGTGAGAGGGGCAACTACAGGAGTTTCAGGCCCGAAATAAAGCCTTCTTTTTTCCGAGGGAAGTAAAGGCGGCTCGGTATAACGGGCTCTGGTCTCTTGAATGTCCTCCTTGTTCTCGCCTTCCGTTTCGTCTGCGGCACTCTGGCCGTTAGTCTTGGTGTCATCGGAGTTTCTCTGATTTTTGTTCAACTCCTGATAGGATGCATCCAGCCACTTTATCATTTTATCCGACTTTGGTGTAGGAAACTTCTTTTTCGTCAATGCTGCCTTGCTTTCTGTCGAAACGCAGTTTACCACTCCAACGTCAATTCCGTCCTTGAGGTATGATTGTTTCAATTGCTTTTTTGTTTCATCTTCAACCAAGACCAGCTCCTTCCTGCCATCTTCAAGCTCTCTTTCCTTCATGTGTGAGCCAACGAAACGGCATTTCCACCCTGCGAAACAAACTCCGTATGCATCCCAGACTGGGCAAATGCCATTGAACGTAGTAAGATCTTCCCTCTTGTGTTCTTTCAAGTATTTCCGAAGATCATGCTCGTATCTGCAACTGTCCCCAAACTGGCACGGCTCAGGTGAAAACTCAGGCCGATGCTGTCGTGTTTGACAGAGCCCTTTTTCATCTTGTGCTTTCGCAAACTTGCGATGTGTATTCTGACCCCTCGCCTTCTCTCTGCGCTTGCCTTTCTTTTCACCCCCTTCACGTTCCTGGTAATGAGCGGCTTCGGCCTCGTCATCGTCAGCTGTTGGCGTGGACCTCGCGTCGTCAAGGAAAACGAGGTATCTAAGGTGCAAGGGAGTAAGTCAGTCCGCAAACACAGGTTAAATTGAGAGATGGAACTTTGGCTGGTGGTGATATACTCCTTCTTGATTGGCGCAGTCCCTTTCTTTCGCACTTCCGGGGCCTTCTCTGTGTCCATCGAACCCCGCTCTGCGGTTTGGTCGAGCTTGATCCTCTTTGCAGGAGACTCTTGAGGCGGTTCTGCCGCCTCAACGATCATCGGCCTCGTGCAGTGCACTTCACCGAGACCTTCTTGCGCCATTGTCATGCTCTCCGGGAGAGTTTTGCTCTCCCCGATACTACACGATTATATTAATACCAGCGGCCTGCGCCAGCTTTTTTTCTCGAAATACTGATAATTTACTCGGCCCGACGCAGTCCGAAGTCAAAGTTTTTCCGTTCCGAACCTGGAACCAAACAGAAATGCAGGTCTTTCATGGCCGAGAGCTTTGTATTCCTCTGCAATCTTGCCTCACACAAAATTGACGCATGAACTTGGCCACAAGTCTTCACTCTATAAAAATGTCTGCACATGATTTATGTTTTCGAATTCTGACTGGTTTTAAAAACAACACTGATGAAATACTTTTCAATTCCAATCAAGTTGCTTCGAGCGTTCAGCGCACCTCCAACCTAAGGTGTCTCCTCGACATTGTATACCAATTTCTCTCCGCTAACCTTTCCCTCTCTCATCAATTGCAGACCATCTAGAACACCTTTCAACCCACCCTCATTAATCTTGGGCTTGTGGACTTTGATCTTGCCCTCCGCCAGCAGCTTCTCAGTAAGCAACGAGAACTTCTCGGCGAAATCTCGATCCTCGGGTATGACTGGGAGATGAATGTCGCCAAACTGGAACGCCTCGCCAAGAGCCGTGTACGCCAGAGTAGATCGATCGTTAACATTGGCACGTTTGATGCCGACTTTCAAGAGAGCGGTGTATTCGCCACCCTCGGTAGACAGGGCGTTATCACAGAATTCCGCACTTGACTCGAGAGAGATGGTGTCCAAAACGAATTTCAATTTATTCTGAGTATGTTTTCGAATTTCAGCTGCCGCGTTGGGATCTTTATAATCGAATACGGCGTCGGCACCTAAACTCTTAACGAGCTGGAAGTTATGCGGAGAGCAGGTGGTAATGACCGTGTAGCCGGACAGTTTGGCGAATTGGATCGCCAGAGTACCGGTGGCGGTTGAGCCACCGTAAATGAGAATCGGGACTGGCTCCTTGATTGGCTCCGTCGGTAAAGCAAGCTTCAAGCTCTGATAGAGGGACTGGCCAACTGTGAAAATCCCGACTCCAAGTGTAGCGGCTTCCTGGAAGCTAAGGTTGTCTGGAATGCGCATCTGAAGATGACTGGGGGCGACGATGTGCTCAGCAAAGGCGCCATCTTCGGGTTGAACAGCGTTAGACCCGTGCACGAATCCGCAAATACGATCTCCTTTCTTGAACTCCTTTCGAAGGTTGTTTCCTACTTCTTCGACGACACCGGCGAAATCACATCCCACGAGCGCACCCGGGGTTGCCAGAAAGTCAATGTGTTTCCAGTCTGTGGGGTTCAAAGCGACACTGACAGTTTTCACGCGAACATAACCATCCCGCAAAGCGGGGATTGGCCTGTCAGTGACGAGCTTTGCCTCCTTGGGCCCAGTGATAACAACGGCTTTCTGAGTTGCCATCTCTGGTAGACTTTGTTTCAATAGCAGCGCGAGATCGGAGTATAATGCTCAACGCAAGGCCAGATGAAGGGAGAACTGCTTGGTGATAAGTAGTCGTATCTGGGAGTAAAACTGGATCTCATTATGAGGACAAAACAACGGGTAACTAGTAATTATTAATCATGTTAACGTTTTCCCAAGCAAAGCGGGGTCGAACCACTACCAATTTAGGAATGATGTCCTCGAAATCTACCAGCACTTTGTCCTCTTCTACTATGTACACTCACGACAATCCTCGACATACGTACCAGAATATCCAGGATTAGGTGGGCAGGTAGAACGGTCCTTTTTCTCTCGAAATGGCCGCCCTAATAATCACATCATATATTTGCACAGTGTGAATTCTCAGCGTCCTGTGCCTTCATCGAGTCGTCAGTCAGAGTGGTGTCCTTGAATCATTGCTCCGAGCCTACGGGTTGGATGGTAGCTGGAAGAATCAGATCATTAGTCATTATAGATTTCAGTGGTACAGATAGGAAGCATTTACTGCTTGGTGCCAGTTTTTATGAATTCAAGCTGCATGTAATAAATAAGATTATCTCAATTGCGTCAGCGGCGAAGTCCATCTTGCTGGTTGTTGGATCTGACTCTGGCATGCCTTGAAGAGGAGTTTGAGCTTTTTGGTTGAGTACAAAACACCACAAGAGTGCTTCTTGTTGGGCATGTTGGACTGAACGTCCTGCCGCACCACCTCCGCAGGATTTTCAAGAAGATGATACGGGAAGCTCTGGATGCTAACCCGCAGAGGCGCTGCAAAACAAACCATGATAATGGCTTTCCTGTGGATCCAACGTTGGACGGTCTTGGGGTTATCTCTTGTCAGCCAACACGGCGGTGAGGGCATTTCAGTAGGATTAGTACTGCTACGAGTTTTCCAAGATCACTACATAGTGGGCATTCAGCAGCTTAGACATGGATGGATTGGTGGGCCTGCCCGTCGAGGGGTTTCTGTCAGATGGGCTGCGGTGGGAGGAAAGGGACATCACGTTCTTGCTGAAGGAAACGAAGCCCGAGGGTTGAATGACCCCGGGCTGGGGATTATTGGTCGCAACAGTCGCCTCAAACGATGGACCGTTTAATTTTTATTTTTATTTTTTATTTTTTTTATTTTTTATTTACTTAACATTTATTTTTTTTTTTTGACAAGTTGAAAAGGGTCCAGTCAAGGTTGAAACTACAATTATTTCGTGCATGCATCCTTGCGAGGAACTCGGACCAACCCCATGAATATAATACAGTAATAGTGTAGTACGAGGCCAGCGAGGGAAACGACAAACAGCAACTTAAGTTAGTTAAGAGAGGACTAATATGACATAATTAATTAGTTTCCCATTCGAGCAATGGAAACAATAATGCAGTTGAGTGTCGTTAACTTTTAGGAGCAACAGCCAATGCCCTTGTAAACTGGCCATAGCCTCATCACTGCGGAATTCCTCCTTGTTCTAAGAGCTGGGAAGCCTGAAACTGGAAACAGAGTTATTTTAAGAAAAACAAAAAAAATTAAAAAGATATTCCAAGGCTAAATAGTACTTAGTCCAAGAAAAATATTCAAGATTTCCTGTTTGGGTCTCGGGGCACCACCTGTCTGTATGGGACGACGAACCCCAGACACCATCTCATTGCTCTTCGTGACGACACTACAGTTCAGATGTTCTTCTGGTTTCCACAACATGCATGGAACGGTCGATGATGTTCAGAGACTTCGAAGCGGACAGAAACTCTCCGTTCCCTTCTGCACCTCGGCGCCTTGGTCGCAGCTTTAAAAACCAATGAACGCTGCAGTTGGAAACATCCGTTCGGGTTGCTGCGGTTGACAGAAATTAATTGGTTGAGAATTAATATACTGATGGCCGGAAAAGTTCGAATCGTCCCTTGATGTGCAAAACTATTGAACTAGGAGGTTTCTGTGAAGAGGGTGATAGTGCGTCGTGCAGGCATCGTCGCTCTAACTTTTCACGTGACCAGTTCGGCTTACCGTCTTGGGATGGAGTCAGGTGACAAGAACGGAACTGGGCAGAAGGTTTCGTCCGCCCATCCAGAGGAAGAAGAGAGGGAAAAAAAAAGGAGACTAGTGAGCGACAAAGAACATCGTATGATCGCGCTCATCTTGGACCAGAGCACTGCAGCATCCTCTTCCCGTTGCTGCTCGGCCTACTCGAGGTGTGTGTGGCAACAATGGAATGGCCAGAACGATGGAAGGGTGGTTCCTTAGTCCTGACCCCTTGGTCACGGTCAGCTCATCCTTGTTAACTACATATCACTCGGGATTACACAGACGACTTTCTCGTGGCTGAATCTGTGCCCGTACCGCAGGTGTACAAGTGAGATGAAACTACTCCGTACTATGTACTGGCGACAGCCAGGAGCCACCAGCCAGTGAGTCCATGACATAAAAAGATCCACTGAAATCACCAGCGCCAAGAGGCGGTCGCGTCTTACCCCAGATTTCTTTTTCGGTTCTTGTCCGTCGAAGTGAACGTGGTCGACCTAGGTTGTTCCAAAGTCGTCCACACTCCTTTTTTACTTTTCGCTGCTGCAAGGCAACGGGAGAATTACTTCCAAGTGTACTCGTGGACGATACTAACGGTTGTCGAGACAATCGACATGCTAGATAGGCGACTCCGACTCACATCTCCATCCCCTGTTACGAAGAAGATTCTTGCCTAGCGCTGAAATCCCCGTTCGGTTTTCGCCCACCATGTTTGGACAGGAATCTTCCGTGGCACTCCCTGGGGCGAAACAGCGCTTCAGAAATATGTCTTGGCACATGCTTGGCTTCAGTCGAAGATCATCCGAGGTCGAAAGTCTTGGGCCGTATCATTATCATCTTGCTGGGCCCAAGGTTTGAAACTGGCACTCGGTTGGATACGGGAGACCGCAACCGGAGCTTATTTTGAGAGTTTCGGCGAGGCGAGAGTGGACCTCTAGGGTTTCCTCCAGAAGCATGTGGCTGTCCACTGTCGGCGAGGAATGTCTGCTGAATCATCAATAATGAGGTGACGAGATTTCCCGCTGGCGCGTGTGACAACCGTGGAGTCGATAGCGGGGGGGTCCAACTCTTCCCCGGCTATCTGCCCTTTGTTTTTCGATGACGCACTGACCGAAGAAGGGGTCAAAGACGGTTATATAAACCTAGAGGACTTCCCGCGTTGGAAGCATTCTCATACCTCGAGATCCAGCCTTGCAAGTTTCCTCGTGCGAAAGCCTTTTCACTCTGCAAGACTGACTGTTCCTGGATTCTGTGCCATCTCTATAGTCGATCGAGTCTCCTCTATAGTTCAATCTATCAGCTATACTCAGCCTTTACCCCTGAGGTTTTCTTTTTTTTTTTCTTTGTTCTTTCTAAACTGCGAAACAAGCTCCTTTGCCGGTGCTCACTCCATCCTCTCTACTCGTTATACTCACTATACTATCCACGTAATATTCGACTATCTCCAAAAATGTACACCGAAACTTCTAACGGCCGCTTCCTCGTTCTCCTGCCACAAACTGCCCCACGCGCTCATTTTGACTTAGCTGCTGCTCCCCCAAAGGTGACCTCCGTTGAAGAGATCGATTCTTCCGTCAACGATGGCCCCGTATCAATTGTCACACCGCAGCCTTTCGCCAAGTCCCAGCGCTCCAGCAGCCTCTCGACACCCGGTGGTAGACCTTTCTACGGTTTCCTGAGACTGGGCCCCTGAATGCGCACCCAGTGCAAGAAAAGGGAGGGGGATATGTCGCAGCGTCAAAGTACGAATTTTTTTTCTCTCTTGAGGACAACACAAACCTACTGGGCTCTTGTCCACTTCAATCCCTACAATTTTTAGTCATCCCTCTGTTGACCTGTTTGACAATGTTCCATTATTGCCTCAACGGACAACGACCACGGGAGAACTGCGGCTTCACAAAGCTTGCACAGAG